>NBZA01003563.1:0-18212 GCA_003054995.1 Aleochara bilineata
TTTCGTAAAGGGTTGTTACTCGTGTATAAATCGAGAGCAAGTCCGCAGACTACAAACATCTCGTCCGCCTTATGATTTTTGAGGGAAATGTTCCAAATGTAATGTGGTGGCGTTCACCTTTGTTGTTGCCCGTAGTGTAGAAGAAGAAGTCCACAGGTGTTTGAGACAGAGGCCATGTCCTGTGTCCATCTATATACATACCAGACGGTTGGTACGTCGTGATCCTGAGCAGTGCTCCGGCAGCCACCGTCTTGAGATAGATCCCAAGTAGTGGAAGGCTCAGGTGTACTCATTCAGTATTCAGTGCAGTTTCAGGAGTGGTTTGAAATGCAATGTGTATTTGTTATAAAATTGAATAAATGTTCAGACATTTGAATAGCGATAGGAGCGCCCTCATCGTAAACTACTGTGTGTCATTTGACTGCAGTCGTCCATTATAATGTTTGCAAACCATGGAAAGAGGTCAGAGCGTTCATTTTAAGTGTGTGTAGTATTTATGGTTGCCATTATCTACATCTATAATTTACACACAAGCAGCATCAACTAATCTACTACGAAGTGAACCAAATTAAGACGACAAGTTACATTACATGCGTGCACCTTTCACCGTCACAATATGATAATCGCAGACCCTGACGCATTCAAGACGTGGCTAACTGAAGTATTGAAGCCACTGTAAGAATTAAAAACATAGCTCATATTCTCTTGTTAATTAATATTCGAATTGTATATCTTGTAATATTCTCTTTTCCGTACATTCCTATAAGTAGTCTTTCCATTTTGTACTACGGGGTATGTAGTTGCCTGTCACATAACCTCTACTGCAAGCAATCTGGATACTCTGATCTATAATTAGCAGTCTCCCAAACCTTTTCGTATCTAATTTAAACTTGCTTGCAGATGTGAAGCGGACCCCGAAGCTCTTGCACGGTACGTGGTTGCCTTGGTAAAGAAGGATAAGTCACCTGATGCTCTGCAAGATTGTATGTTAACTCAGCTGCAAGTGTTCTTACAGGATGGTAATTATAGTTATAGAATGTGCAATTACATGTGATACTATGTGTTATTCTTTGCAGAAACCAAACCTTTCGTTGACAAGTTATTTAAAACATTAGAAAATCAAGATTACATGCCTGCAGCAACAGAGACTACCATACCGAATACGAATCCGCCGAACCCTCAGCATGCGAAGCTAGAGCTACCAGCAAAGCCGCCAATTAAGCCCATCATTCCCGTCTCGGAGATTGCATCGGCTTTGTCAGAGACCCTAAACGGCAAGGGGATGACTCCGACTATTGCTCGATCCAAAGAGGAGGAAAAGAAAGAGAGAGAACAACAAGCTACAGTGCGTGTAGATAAGGAGAAGGAAGATAGGAGCAGACGAGGGTTTCGACGACGCTCGCTATCTAGGAACCGGTCACGCTCCCGATCATGGGATCGCAATCGTCGTTCGTCACGCTCACGAGAGGTGGACAAGGATAAGCGCTCCACCGATAGATCTCGGGGACTCAGATATAAAAGCCCCACCTGGCGACATGATCGACGTCGCAGCACGTCGCCGAATAACAGAGCCTTGCGATCGAGATCGCGCAGTCCGAGGCATAACTATCGCGGAAGTGGTAGGTACAGAAACAGGTCTCCTCCACGATCTGAAAGTCGCACACGTTCGCCAAGCGTTGATCGACTGCAGACGCGTGCCAATGCCAAGGATGAGTCTGGGAATGGCACGGCCAGTCAGGAGAATGCTGCAGACACGCTCGCGAAGGAAAAGCCTACGCATACGCAGGCGCAGGCACAGGCACCAATTCAGCCGAATGCTGAACCTCCACGAAAGCGTCGATGCCGCGATTATGACGAAGAAGGGTACTGCATGCGCGGCGGCATGTGTCCGTACGATCACGGTGTGGATGCAGTGGTGCTGGAGGATTCTGCGCTCAGTAGGGTGTTGTATCCCAATGGCAGCAATGATTTACTCGCGGGCCCTCCGCCTGCCACTGTGCCCCATTTGATGCATCCACGTCCCTCATCGTTGAATGCCGAGTACAATCCACAGGCGCCGCAGATGTGGCATCAGCGTGCGCCTGGCTTTCGCGGAGGACATCGCGGCGGAATGAGTCAAGGTCCACGCTTGCACATGCCGCCATTTGCCGGTGGCCTTCATCCTCAGATGCCCAATATGCAGAGGGAGCTCATACCAGTGCCCGTTATGAGCAACGAGGAGCCGAACCGAATGGAAAAGTATGGTAACTTCCCTCCGCCTGGTTACCATCCCGGCGAGCACATGTTCAAGAAAAAACCGTTCGACTTCAACCGACTCGGGCCGCGCCAAAGGAACAATCCTAACAACTGCTCGCTTGAATTGAAGAAAGTCCCGCAGGGTCTCAATAACATTACGCATTTGAATAACCACTTTGCCAAGTTTGGCAAGATTGTCAACATTCAGGTATGCTACGAGGGCGATCTGGAGGCGGCCATCGTTACATTTTCTAGTCATGCCGAGGCGAACGCCGCCTACAGGAGCACCGAAGCCGTGCTCAATAATCGCTTCATTAAGGTCTTTTGGCATTCGGGCAACTCCTCCGCCAGCGGCGAGCCTGTGAAGGATACTCAAGCTCACATGACTGCAGCTCAACAGCGCTCGATAAAGGAACGACTTGGCCAGGGACAAGGGCAAGGGCAAGTTAACGTTGCGCCCAATGCGAATAAGTTTCTCAGCACCAATATGAATAAGGAGAAGGAGAACACTAATAATAACCATAACGTGGAAGATAAACTCAAAGATGCTGAGAGCAAGAAGGAAGAGATGAAAGCCCAGCAGTCGATGGCTATCAAGAAAAATCAGGAGCTTTTGGCTGCGCAGGAGAAACTGAAGAAAAACCAGGAGGAGAAACGCAAGGAGGCGATGAAGCTTACACAGGATCTACGTAAACGTAAGCAGGATTTGCTCGAGAAGCAAATCGCACAGCAGAAGCTGCTCATTCAGAAGATGGGCAAGTGTCCAGCCGGACCTCAGAGGGATTTGCTCCTGCAGACGATTAAGAAGTCCCAGGAGGCGATTGAGGTTATCAGAAAGGATATAGCCGATGCTGTGCAGGCTATGAAGGTGAATTCAACGCCGGCGAGTGCGAATCTACTGCAGCGGAGCAAGGAGGCCATGCAGAAGGAGCTCTTGGACGCCGAGCTGGACTTGATCAGCAAACAAGCTGAAGGCATTGACACTTCGGAGTTGCAGAAGAAGCTTTGGGACTTGAAGACGAAAGCCGGCATAACGACGACGATGCGTGGTGGTCGAGGCGGACGAGGCATTCGCAGGTTCAATCCGATTGCGCTTGCGAGACATAAATTAGTTAAGAATAACTTGACAGACAGTAAGTAGATTGTTTCTTAGGTAATAAGTGAGGTTACAATGCGGTTTTGTAGGTAAACAAGCTGCGTTTCAATCGCATACTGTTGATCACCGACCTACACGTCTGCTGATTAGCGGCTATGAAGCTGACGACGAAGAGAACGTGCTCGCGCATTTCAAACAATTCGGAGAGATTGTGGATCATGTGAGTGACGATGCGTTGCCCAGTGTTGTTGTCAATTACAAGTTGCGCAAAGACGCAGAGATTGCGTTCAACAAGGGAAAGAACTTTCAGGTAGGATCTGGCGTGTTGGTTGGGGTAGGAAATGTGAGTTGACTGTGCTTTTTTTATGTTTGTAGGATCGCACTTTGTCGATCACGTGGCTGACGCAAAATCAATTACCCCGACAGCCAACACGCACCGTGCTGATCAGCGAGTCGGAGGAAGATCAGCTAATCAATTCGGTCAACATTGCGCTCGACGCCGACGAGGAAATTGGTATTGATCTCTCTGAGGATGTACTGCTGCAGGACGACGAGGAAGAGGAGGAGGACAGTGAGAGCCGCTCTTGGCGCCGATAAGAAGAATATTTTGTAAATATGTATTACAAAAACGACATCAACATACACACACACAAAACAAAAGAAAACAAATACCACGTACAAATGTACATTGATTGATTTTTGTTAGGTTAGGTTTACTACGCATCATTTCAGAATGATTTTGTTTGATTTTACTTGCTTGGATTTGCGGATCATATTGATGTTCAGTCATCCTTGATTGCTCATCATTTCAGTAGCTTTGATTCATTTTTAGTTGGTTGACGTATTGAGTTAGTTATGTACTTGTTTATATACTTGGATCACACACAAAAACACATTCGTATACTTATATTATGTACGGCGTGAGATGATTGAACGGTTTCTGATACATACTACCATGTAATTATGTTATGAAAAGATTAGTAAGACCCCATCAAAGATCAAAATATAAAAATAAGAGCGAAAAGAAAATATCACGGCATAGAAAAAAAAATGAAAGAAAAATAGATAAAACTTTAAATAAATGCCCAACAACTAATTATACCATAAATTGTATATTTTATAATAATTACTATTAATGCTTGTAATAAGAATGAAAACAAGTTAAAGATCATAAAAAATGATAGATGATGGGGTATAAAAAAACAAACAAAAACCATAAAAGAGCTGTGAAGCAATCAAAAATGATGTAGATAATGCAATATCAACACAAAACATCAACAAGAACTGAACGATGGACCATTCATAGAAGACATACTAGCATTCAATGGCATGGCCAAAGAGGGCATAGGATTATGGATAAGTAGTAGTAAATAATGTCTTGTGCAATACTAATTATTATTTTTCTTGTTTTAGAAATCATAAGTATTTGGAGGGCGACTCAATAGTGGTGAATAGTATTCGTAAGCAAGTCATTTAGGTTAGGTGAGAAACACTTATCATGATTGTTATTTATAAAGCATGGGTGTAAAGCGTGATCATTTATGGAAATCAGATAGCAACATAATATGAAAGCAGTAGCGCAACTGAGAGGCTAACAAGAATAGATAATGCGCTGTTGTGCATTTTGAAGCATAACTTGTTATCGGGTAAGTAAATACGTCGTATGATTTTCATTCCAAGCAGCTTATCTCATATAGAGACGCTATAAAAGTTATTTATAAACCGCTGCCTGCCTGCAGTAAGTAACTACATAGTTTGTTTTTCTTCAGTTTCTCACAGGCGCTTGAGCTGTTCGGAAACATGTTGGAAAGCGTAGAGAAAGCACTAGAACAACTAAACATTGAAGATCGGGAAGCTGTGCACGAAATTCTCTATGGACCCGATGTGAAAGAGCTGCAAGTTGGTGAAGATGCTACAACAAATTCCAAGTTTGAAATCAAAGCATATAAGTTTCATGCGCCGAGAGAACAACTGCGGGATGCGCGTCTAGTGCGCGTTGGCATCTTCCAACATGCGATTCCTCTACCAGCATCGTCCCCGATCCTCGAAATGCGCGAGGCTATGCATAAACTTGCATCCGAAGCAATTACAAGTGCATTTCATGCGGGCGTCAATGTATTCTGTTTTCAAGAAGCTTGGAGTACGTTATCACATTCATTAGTTTACAGCGCTTAATGTTTAATATTTATAGATATGCCATTTGCGTTTTGTACAAGGGAAAAACAACCTTGGTGCGAATACGCTGAAAGCGCGTTTGATGGATCAACTAGCAAGTTCTTGCAGCAGCTAGCAAAACAGTATAACATGGTAATTGTGTCTCCAATTCTCGAGCGAGATGAAGAACATTGCGACACGATCTGGAACACAGCTGTCATCATTGACAACCATGGGGATATTCTCGGCAAGCACCGCAAGAATCACATACCTCGCGTCGGAGACTTCAACGAATCCACGTACTACTACGAAGGTAACACTGGTCATCCAGTGTTTCAAACTGACTTTGGAAGAATTGCGGTGAACATCTGTTACGGGCGTCACCATCCATTGAACTGGCTGATGTTCGGCATCAATGGGGCGGAAATTGTCTTTAATCCATCAGCCACCGTATGTTAACCTCACACTCGTTGAAAATCGAATGAAAACTGACGAAGCAGGAGGGGTTTTTTCCAGATCCAAGGGCTTTCTGAACCTTTGTGGGGCATCGAAGCACGCAACGCTGCAATTGCCAACTCGTATTTTACATGTGCAATCAATCGGGTTGGCACTGAAGAGTTCCCGAATGAATTCACCTCTGCAAATGGCCTCCCTGCACATAAAGAGTTTGGACCTTTCTATGGATCCAGCTACATAGCGGGTCCAAATGGAAGTCGAACGCCTGGATTAAGCCGTATTAACAACGCCTTGCTCATCGCCGAAATGGATCTGAATCTATGTCGACAAGTGAAAGACACATGGGGCTTCCAAATGACAGCACGCTTGGATATGTACGCCGATTCATTGACAGCTGCTAGCAAAATGGACTACAAGCGTAAAATTATAAAAAAAGGTAATTGATTTATTCACTAAACAACAAGTCACCCTAGAGAGAGGTACGACAATAAAAAAGGTAAATTGCCCACATTTGCAACACATGACACATGATTACTATCCGAAATCATAACCTATCACGTTTTCAGCTGTGTATCCATACAATTTGAAATCTTGCTCGTAAAGCTTGTACACTGTGGCAATTTCGTCCAAGTTTAACTGCCTGAAGTATGTTCGTAGCCGCTCGCTTGTATGGCTAGAACGTGTTTGTGGAAACGTTACTTTCGGTGCATGGATCATACTCAATACTGCCTCGGTATCCTCTTGGAAAGTCTCATATCTTCCGATGAATGTGTAGTTCAGCGCGCAGGGATGGCAAAGACTGAACACCGATCGCCAATGTTCGTTCGCCGCTGGTGTATCTACTCCTTCATGGATTAAATAGGTAACAAATTCTTTGAAGGTCACATTGTCACCGGTTTGTAAATCGTGCTTCTTTGGTCGCTTCCGGTAACGTTTGATGATGTAGCGGCCAAAACTTGATTGAAAATACTTTGCGCTGCTTTGATTTCCTTCAAACTTATTGCGGAATGCGCTGAGGAGTCGTTCAAAGGGATGGCGCACCATCATATACAGCGTGTAGTTTTGCAAAATGTCATTTAGTTGCTCAACGGGCACGTTCGAGAGATACAAGTGGGATGTTTCATTGTGCGCTAAATCTGCTGGAATGCTAACTACATTGGTAGTGTTTGTCTTCTCGGTGAGCACCATCAAGAGGCGTTTCCAATTGGTGCATGCCACTTTTGGAACGTAGCAATATAGGAACTTATGCCGATGGTCCACTAATATGTGATCAAGGTCCTTTGATGCCAAACTGAATGAGATGTTTCCTGCACGTAAACCTAAGTTGTCACACTCCTTGGTAAGTACTTCAAGGCGTTTAATTTGCTCCAGCCATGGCGTCGCAGACAACAATTGATTTTGGCCTAACAAGCAACAAACGACCATTAAAATGGCTGTCGCATTCATTTCAGGAGGTAGTTTTAATGTTTTCTCAGGCGTTTAATGAATGTGATCTCAGACTTATTGCGCACCCCATAGTTGGACACAAATTCGTTATTGTCGTGCATCACCAACCCGTCATGAATCAAATTGTATGTTTTCCAGATGTATCGCCATGAGACTTTGGTTCGACTCTTTAAGCGCTTTGATTTGAGGTTGAATGTGCGTTGGATAGCCCGTTTGAGATCCAACACTGTTGTGCCCAACTGAGCAATCTACAAACACACCGTTAAAAGATACAACGAATAGGAAAGGGGAAAACACACCACAACGGTAAGTGGAGCCTCCTGATTCCGGAGTAAAACTATTATGATGGACTGGCCTTGGGTGACGGCAATCTGTGAGTTAACCTCTTCAATTGTTACATCCACCGGGAGGTCTTTGAGTAGAGGATCGGAAGCAATTAGTCTCTTGAGGCTGCTGTCAGTTATCTCACATAAATCCTCATAGCTAAGAGACTCCAGGTCTTCCTCCAACTTGCTCATTCTGGAAATAATCAACCATTAATACACCATACACCATAATGTAGCTTACAAAGTTACGGTAAAGGCAAGAAAAGCAAATTGAGCGGTTTTTAGATGGTGAGTCAGCTCATTAACATGTGCTCAGCCTAGCAAGGTACAGTTACATTTATTAATAATAATAATAATCTTTACATTGAAGGTAACCTTACTTCATTTTACTGCAGATCGCTTGAGATGGATCTAAAGTAAAACACAAATAATTAAGAATACTAATCGAATGAACGATTTTATAGCAGTAAAATTTATCGCAAACGATTGCTATTGTTGATGATGGAGCAGCTGATCGTCATTTGTATATTCTATCTAGTTGGTGATTTTGCCAACAGGTGCTGCTAGTAGTATTAAAATTCAATTTTCTATAAAACCACCTCTACTTTGAAGCAGCCAAAGAAGTGGAAGAACTTGTAAAAACTGCTGGAAGCCATCAAGAAACAAGAGTCTGATGTGAGTGAGCTCCTTGTTTGAGGAATTTACTACACTTTCAGTCTAAGGGGTGTTCACTTTGATATAACAAGGTATTTATAAAGAGTTCAATATTTAATACGAATTTCATATATCTCAGGGCAATTAACGCAACATAAGTAAGATTGTAACAATAGCTATGACCTTTTAATACATATGCTGTGTCATACCACGCATACGTAATACCACGTTCGCACCATAAAAGTAAAAGGCGTGAAGCAGGCATGGATTTGGAAGAACATGTTGCAAAAATAATAAAACTCTTACCAAGATGTGTATGATTCTCGATGGATATTTCACTTCTACGAATTAAACATACAAACGCATAAAGCTTGTGTCACACTTCAGTTAGAACTGCTGTTGGTCGCTGTATCTATCTCAATAGTTAATAACAAACTAGTGGTGACGATTTATCCTTGAATTAGAGTGATTCAGGTTTGATTCGTGTTTGCTATTGTACTCGATCGAACATTCAAACACACTGCAATTGAAGTGTAGAGTGTGTATTCTAAAATTTATTTATATTTATGTTATCTACTTATATACATCCAAGATAACATTGGTTAACGCAATGAATTTGTAGGAGTACAGGGTTTGTCAACATGAAAAGTCTACATATTCTGATACTCGCCAGTGTTCTTCTGGGCATCACACTTCCCAGTATGCATGCCGCAAAAGGAAAGGGCAAAGACATGATGCGTAAGAGCATTGTATTTGATAAGAATACTCCTGATGTGTTCTATTGTCCTATGACAAAACCCACCGGCATTGACAAACTGATTGTAAAGTGAGTTAGTCAACAAGTGGCACCTTCTATAATCGTTCTTTTTATTTCTTGTTGCTGTTCAGAGCACGACCCTTGAGTAAACTCTGCGAACATGAAGGCAAGAAACTGCCAGAGGATTATAAAAGCGACTGCTACCAGGATATTGACGAAAGCGATTTTGCCTGCAAGGAGAAATACAGAATAATGGTAAATGCACTCGTTGGTGCGACACGACGCTTGGAAATTAATATTTTTGCACATGAATTGCTTATTAATTGAACCAGAATTAATCTTAACCGTTTTTTTACAGAAGAGGATTAAAATCACCGAGGAGAAATGATTTTTATTTCTCAGCACTAACTAATATTTATTAATTTATTACTTATACATTCTGGGTATGGCATCATAGATGTTGCTGGTGGGTGTTGGGTCTAAAATCTTTTAAAGGCATTTGTAGGTTAGTTTAAAATGTTTTGAACATTTCTATTCGTTATTTCACGTATATTGATACTACTGTGTGATATCTCGATGCATGACTTTCTTCTGTTATCTTCTGTTTGTTTATTTACTCGTTCCGTTCATGTACATTTAATTCAATTCAATTAAACTGCACCACAAAGAAGAAAGTCTGCAAACACCTGTTTAAACAGTTCTACGCATAAGTAAGTATTTACTTTAGGAAACGAACAGTTCTATAGTAACATTAGTTGTCTTCATTTAATGCGTTTGTGTCTATACTTATAGATTTATTTATTTATTAGATGAGAAAATATCCTCCTGGTTCAGACACACCGTTTGATGGATCAAGACTTAAGCGATTTTTAAATGTAGACATGGAATATGTGGAGAAACGTTCACCTGCCCCATTTACCAAGCTGCGCCCACGTTTGAAGACCAAGAGCAGGCTACGCGACCGACTTGTACTTCTCTAGAAAAATATTACGGAAGTTAAAATCATTAATTAAACTAATTTATTACTACCGTTTGCACACAAGCCAGACCAGTGCTGAACTAATCCAATGACCAACTAATTATATCTACTTATGTTATAGTTAAAAATTTACTTTAATTTTACTTTGAGCGTCTATAAACTGTCTGCATAATCGAAGTCTCCAGCGAGCATTGACATATTGTAGGAAATGCAATGATCTACTGTGAATTCTATCCAATAACCTAAAAAAGGTAAACTGTAATGTAAATCCATACTTTTAAAACCTTTTCAGTGCACTTGGTAATAGTCCAATGTTTAAAATGCTGAAAATGACAGTCCATAAAATTAATCGTTGAAGTATAATGAGTGACATTTAAAAGTTACTAAAGTTTAAAAGAAGCGCCTGCGTAGTTCGAAGCTAACCTATAATTAACCTAAACTTTTGTGGGTTTCTTAAACATGCTGGCTGTGTTCAAAATGCAGCAAACCCGGTGTGCATCAATCGATAACCTGTGAGTGATAAATATATTGATTTTTAATGTAACAAAACAATTAAACAATGTTTTACGACTCTTCACCGGATAATATTACACAGGATGATAGTTTTTTTATGCGGAATTCATCACAGGACGAGGAACAAATGTTACTAAAGGACAGTTCTGTTGGAGTTCTCTTCAACGATGTTAAGTGTAAACCTAACTATAACGATTTTGCATTCACTCAGTCACAGGGATCGATAGAAACTATGGTAACCGATGAAGGGTCAAGAAAGAGAAAAGCTGATAATGATAGCAATGTTTTACGAGAAATGAAAACCAAGAAGAAAAAGAAAAAACACGATAAGGATAAAGAGAAAGGAAAACATGAAAAGACAAAGCACAAGAAGAGCAAGAGTAAGGAAATGCGAAAGTGTAAAGAACGTAACGGTCACGAGAAATCTGAGAGGATAAAGAAGTCAAAAGAGAAAAAGAAAAACAAGAAGAAACATAAATACCTAGAAAACCTACCGATACAAGACGTAAAACAAGAGCATCTTTCCGATTCTTTAGATTCTTCAAAGTTGGAGGCTATGCACACATTTCTGGATGAATTGCCTGGAGAGAATCAAGGTCTTATTGTGCCCGATCCACCTGAGTGTGAATTGAATCAAGAGTTGGAAGGCTTAGCACAAAATGTCAAAAAAGAATTGATGCGTGCCGAATCTGAAGCTGCCTTAGAGACAAAGGCAATGGTTCTGCAACAAGAAGAGGATATTATGATAGAAAGTTCTCTGCCATGCTATCAATTGCCTCCCAATGAGGAAAACACTTCCAAAGTAATGGAAAATGGTAATGTCTCATTGGCAATTCCAGAACAACCATCCTTAGAAACGAATACAGATGTTGTACGAGAACTCAACCCCAGGAAGGAAAAGAAAAAACGTGATAAGGATAAAGAAAAGCATGGAGAGACTAAACACAAGTCAAAGAAGCACAAGAAGGACAAGCCTAAGGAAATGGGAAAGTGTAAAGAACGTAACAGTCACGAGAAACATGAGAAGATAAGTAAGTCGAAAGAGAAGAAGAAACAAAACGACCTAGAAAAAGACGTAAAACAAGAGCATCTTTCTGATTCTTTAGATTCTTCAGCGCTCGAGGATATGCGAGCATTTCTGGATGAATTGCCTGGTGATTATCAAGCTCCTGTTGCTCCTGATCCACTTGAGCGTGAATCTAATCAACATATGGATTCAGAGTTGGAAGCCTTGGTACAAAATGTCAAAAAAGATTTGACTCGTACTAAACCTGAAGCTATCTTGGAGACAAAGGGCGTGGATCCACAACAAGAAGAAGATATTATGATAGAAAGTTCTCTGCCATGTTATCAATTGCCGCCCCCCAATGGAGAAATACCTGCCCGAATAGTGGAAAATGGTCATACTTCGTTAACAATTCCAGAACAACCGTGTTTTGAAACAAATACCGACGCTTTGAATACATCTCTGAATGAAATTATCAATAAAAGTATTGAAAGTGTTGATGAGTTCTTCAAATCTAAGCAGGATGCGGTTAGTAATATTTCTAACGGGGAGAAAAGTCCTAAGAAAAAAACCCAGAGGCAGGAAAAGAATGTAAAAAGGCACAAAAAGCAGAAAAATGCTGAACACGAAAAGGTTTGGTTAAATGGTCACAGTTCTGGGGATGACTTAGTCAATACTCTATTGCAGTTCAACTCTACCTTGGATACAGATAATGAATTGCTGGATATATCCTTGAAAAATAAATCAAATTCGCTTCGATTAAGTAGAGCGAAACCGAGACGTAGCAGCAGCAACAACAGTCAATCTTTTGAAAATTCCAATATGTCATTGGAAGCTCTGGATGACACAGATTTGGAGGTTAGTTAACTAACAATACTATAAATGTGTGTACAAAATAATACTTTTTGATTGATTTTTAGATATTGAATAATTTGTGTGTTGATTTACCTTTCGCTCCCTGCGATTTGCATTGCATGGAAACACGTATTTCTACCACACCAACCGCTGAACAATGGGCTCAGATTGAAGCGTTTGGAATTGAAGTAAAGAAAGGTATTTTTACATCCGCAGAGGATGAAATCATACGCAGGAATTGGGTGGATTTTTGCAAGGTGAGTTTGCATTAATGTTACTGGGACATAAATTAATATTATTGGCACGTTTGAAGCATCATCTAATTCCTCCGAAGCCCGAGCTTTTCATTAACTTTAAACATGATGGAAAGCATGGCAGTTACGTGTTTATGGTTCCGGAACGCCTGAAATTCGTTCAGTTCTTAGCGCACGGACTACCCAACCGACTGCTTTGTAGCGTTTACAAACGGTTTCAGACCTTATTCGCTGTGGCGAAGCGCGGACGCTTTACAAAGGACGAGGATAAGCTGCTGATGGATGTCATCATGAATACTAAGCAAAGCCATAATGTATTCGCGCGATTAGCGAAAGAAATGGGCAGGGATCGTATTTCACTAGAGAAACGCTTTGCATACCTTCGCAAGCAACATACGAATGACTATGATAAAGGATCTGTCGATGCTGATTTGGGCGCAAGTATAATTTGTCACTTTCTGCGCGAGATGCGTTTGGGATCGGTTGAGGAACTGAAAGGCCGCACGATTCCTACCGAAGTGCTGGCAAATGTGGCCAAGAGTTTGAATATTCGAGTGGGCAGGTTGCAAATACATTGGTATACAATTTTGCATCCAAGATTATTCGTGAGAGGAACCAGGGATATGCGTCTCATAAAACTGAAATTGTTAAATTTGTAAGTACATATTTCAGTGAACTAACACTGTTCATAAAGGTAAACCCCTCTGTTATTAGAATTTTAGCAGATCCCAACGTAAATTCACCACGTGACATTGATTTTAAAGAAATCGTAAACAAAATGGACGGGTGGACGACCCTTGGTCTTCGCAAACTACTTGGAAATATTTTAACTAAAGATGACTACAGTTTAACAGGCTTCAGAGGTAAGTAAACTCGTGAAATTAGAATATATATTTGTAATAAATTTTACATTCACAGATTGTTTGCTGAAACATAAGCAGAAGTTTGAAAATCCAGGATGTAAGCCTGCGTACTTGAAACTTGCTGAATTTTCCGATGGGAAGTTATTGATTTCCTCAATGTTGCCTGATGATGATTCCAAAAACTAATGTCTATTGAGTTATCATGGAATTAAATTTAAATGGTTTATATTTTGTAATAACCTAGAATGACAGCGCCCCCTGGGACTTGTGTACTAACTGTTTTAACCTAAAAATAAGATCTTATAAACAACCGTGACGTGAAAGACATAATGTGTTTTAACAACTGGTGATTGATTAGGGCCAAGAATGGCAACGAAATTGCGAAGTGAAATATCACCAAAAGTGTTTAAAGCTATACAAAATTTAGATGTTGAAGCATTATGTGAATGCAGTGAAAGTGAGATAAGGCCGGTGTTACCATGTCTTGTACGCATGGGACTAATATCACCTTTAGACACATCAAGAAAATGTTCCAACCAAAAGATTGGCATTCTTACTATAATTGCGGCAATTGAATGGGTCAATTCTATAGTAGCTCTGCTGAGTATCAACTTCCACGTGCTCGAGGTCGATGTGAAAAAGGAACAACAATTGCGTCAAAAGATCGGCGGAAATCAGACCGATTCAGTGCTGATTGGCAGTCTCACAAATGGTTTGGCTCTGGAATATGAGCGTTCGGACATGACCCGCCGACTGAGACTTGTGTTGAGTGAACTTCTGTTTATTCAATCGCAAATCCAAGAGTCTGATGCTGGCCAGGAGCAAGAATTCTTTATCAAGCGGTCAGATCTTTTTGACAATGATATTTACATCGAGGAAATATCCGATGTGATTTGTATTGCCTTGGCTGAACTTCCAACCATTCTCAACATCAGCTCCATTGTTGAAATCCTTCTGCACGTGCAAAATGGCCCGTGTATCATTTGTCGCATCGTTGCCAACTTTCCGGATGCTTTTAAAGAAGTCTGCACTCAGCTGATCATGAAGGGCGAAAAGCAGGAGGAGAATTTATCCAGTAGCATTCGTGCTACAACCATTTCCTATTTATGCCGCATGAATCCAGCACAAGCACTGACTGTACGTAGTAAATGTGTGGAACTCTGCCGGATGCCTGCGTTGGCAGTGACCCTAACCCTACAGCAGCAGCAACAGGAAGCTGAAAGCGACATGGTTGCATTCATCAGCGGGTTATTACTCGGCAGCGATCAGCAGGTGCGCAACTGGTTTGCGCTTTTCATTCGCACGGGACAGAAGCGCAAGGGAGAAGTGTCTTCGAGTGCACTTAGTCAACTGAGAGATGAACTTCAACGACGTTTGCAGTCGCTCGTGGAGGCGACTGGTCGCAACGGGCTGCTGCCTGACAGCCATGTGGTCACTGCATCCGCATTGCTGCGTCTTTACTGCGCGCTTAGGGGCATTGCTGCTATTAAGTTTCAAGACGAAGAAGTGAATCTCCTCGTGCAGTTGCTAACCTCTCATCCAAGCCCTACGTCAGCTGGGGTGCGCTTTGTGTCAATCGGGCTTTGTATGTTGATTGCTTGTCCAAGTCTGATAGCAATCGCCGAGCACGAGCGTCGATCGATCGAATGGGTGCAATGGCTGGTACGCGAGGAGGCCTACTTTGAGTCTGCCTCTGGTGTATCTGCATCTTTCGGTGAAATGCTGCTTTTGATGGCGATTCATTTCCATGGGAATCAACTAAGTGCCATTTGCGACTTGGTGTGCAGCACGCTGGGCATGAAGATTCCCATACGCCATAATAATATGACTCGCATGAAGGTTGTCTTCACGCAGGAGATCTTCACCGAGCAGATTGTGGCGACGCATGCGGTGAAGGTGCCAGTCACGAACAATCTCAATGGCAACATGAGTGGCTTTCTGCCAGTGCATTGCATTCACCAGCTGCTCAAGAGTCGCGCTTTCACCAAGCACAACGTGAACATCAAGAACTGGATCTACAGGCAGATCTGCACGTCGACCAATCCACTCCATCCGGTGCTTCCCCAGCTGGTGGAGGTTTATGTAACCTCCATTCTGGCCCCGAGCCAAGGCCAAGGTGGCGGTCGCATTGTGATGGAAGCGATTAACAAACCACTAACTGAGAATGAGATTCGCAAGGTCTTCCAGAACTCCATATTCGGCAAATATTTGAGTTTAAGTCTACGCAATAGTTTGACGTTGAACGAACAGCAAGAAGTGGACGTGCAAATTGCTCAAAATACTTTGACACCACAATTGTTACTGCTTTATTACTTATTGCTCTATGAAGATGGCCGTATGTCGCATGCACAAACTTTAGCCGCCTCTGGCAGGCAGATTAAGACGTACTCCGTGGAGTTTCTCAGCGAATTGCCCATAAAGTACTTGCTGCATCATGCCCAGAAGGATCAAACCTCCTATTCGTCGCTTTTCGGCCCACTGCTGAAACTTCTAGCAACACACTTTCCTCACCTAACCCTCGTGGATGATTGGGTGGACGATATGTCCTTGCAAATGCTGAAGTTCCCCCAGGAGAACACCATTTCCCAATTGGCACTTGCAGATGCGTTCAATGATATCAAAGAGAACCCGTGCAAACTCGCAAAACGCTTCCATCAACTACTATCGACGGAAGCCATTGATATTTGGCCCCTGGCTGAGTTGATAACGCAGCATTCGACAAAGATGTTGGACGAACACGTCCCACGATACCTCCAGGACCTTTATAAGGACGTGTGGTTTAAGTTGAATACAGTTTTGCCTCGCAGGTTATGGGTGATGACTGTCAAAAATCTGGTAGGCAACTTTACTGGGTTAACAAGAATTGACGTATCTGAAGATCCTCTACAAGTAAGATATATTTACCTACGTACTTATTTAAAGGACATAAGCTCACGAGACGTTTTAATTTTAAGATTATGCGATGCGACGAACGCGTCTTCAGATGCGCGCCCATCTTTAGCATCGTTCTTCGGGTTCTTCGAGCAAGTCTGGCGTCTTCGCAAAGTCAGCTCGCCCAGCATTTGGCATCTAATCCAAATATGGATCAGCAGGGACAAGTGGCAAATGATGAGCGAAACGATATGTGCAGAGCCTTGATTGCCGCTCAAGTGAGTACCTATATCATACTTTAAAATTTGAATTTTTGGTTTTTCTTTAAATCGCACGAGCGCCATCTACCTTGTCATTGTGTTTGAGAAACTACTTCTTTATAACTTTTGAGGGTTAGTTTAACTAATTCGGTTTTAATTATTAGTCTCTGAATAATTGCAAAAGGTATTAAATATCGGTAATACTTTGCTTTGGGTTATCATCAAATCTGTGTAAGTAATCAGCAAAGTTATTTCTCTTTGAGTGTAACCTCAAAAACTAAAGTTGTTAGGTTTATAATGGGCAAAAGAAAATCTTCAAACGTAGAAGACAGACATAAAAGGCATAGATCTAAATCTCCTTTGAGTGAAAAACATGAGGAATTGATTGACTTCTCGGATCACAAACATGACCTGCAATTTTACCTCGAGAAACAGTTCAGTATTCGAGATTCTGAGGACTTTTATCGTTTTTATGGGAAATATCTTGCCACTTTCAAAATGAAACAGAAAACAGCAAGCATAACCGATAGAAGTACATTGTTTCCGATAACATTTAGTAAGTCAGCTGATGCTTTATTCGACAAGTTTCCAATTACCAAACGAAATGGTAGTCAGCTTCCTAGTAATAGAAAGTCTTTTGATGTTCTTTTGGAAGCTGTGCGCACTTATCAAGACTTTCAACAGAAGACAAAGTTTAGCAAACTGTCGCAATTGCGCATGGGACAGAAAGAACTACCAATTGCCACCTACAAGTCTCAAATTATGAAAACACTTCTTGAACCTGGAGTGCTGCTTATTGCGGGCGATACCGGTTGCGGTAAAAGTACGCAAATGCCTCAGTATGTCTTGGAAGCGGGATTTAAACGCGTCGCTGTAACACAACCCAGGCGTTTGGCTTGCGTTGCTTTGGCTAGTCGTGTATCCCATGAGATGTTGTCTACTTATAAGCATGAAGTCGGATATCAGATTCGCTTCGAACGACACAAGAATAAGTCTACAAATGTGATCTTTCTAACAGAAGGCATTCTCTTGCGACAAGCCAGCGACGCAGAGGTGATGAAAGCCTACGATGCAATAGTACTGGACGAAGTGCACGAAAGACACTTGAATATGGATTTTCTCATAGGAATCATGAAGTGTTTGCTGCACCAGCAGAAATTGAAGCTTATACTAATGTCAGCTACGATTAACCTCAAACTATTCCAAGACTACTTTGCCCACGAAAATGTTCAGACCATACAAGTTCCCGGACGGTTATATCCGATTGATATCATATACAAGCCAATCTTAAAGGATGCTTACGATCCTCGCCGAAAGAGGGATAACTTTGATGCGCAACCATATTTGAACATTCTAGAAATGATTGATCAGAAATTCAAGGCGCATGAGAAAGGCGATGTGTTAATATTTCTGCAGGGCTTACAAGAAATTCAGAAACTTGCTTCAGCTGTCTCTGATTATGCTGAAGGAAAGCATAACTGGATTGT
>NBZA01003566.1:0-68140 GCA_003054995.1 Aleochara bilineata
ACTCCTTGATATTTTGCCCACCTATTCTATTCCTGAAACACTGTGCGCTGAAGAAAAGATTCCATGAATAGCCAAATCCACCAGAATATTAATTTGGTTTTCCTAAATTCCTTCACAAAAGACAACTTTATTTTATATTACATTGTGTCAACTTATTTGCGTATGCAAAATATATTAAAGAATAAATCTCATCAGAAAGTAATACATTTTATACTACACTATAAATGTCTAAAGGGTAAAGAGTGATTGACTCAATCATCAGTAATTTATTACTGAAACCAAATTACATTTCTAATGCAACAGTTGTCCGCAATTCCGCAAATATTGCTTTACGTTGGTATATTTTCAAAACACACTTATTAAATATCATTTTAACGATTCATTAAACTATAAGCCACCTAATTACTCATATTTGATCATTGAAATATTCTCACGAATGACAAGTTTCGTCATTATAATATATCAAAACAAGTACGAATTTATAAGTAGATAATTAAATATATTTAATATTTAATATAAACAAAATGCATTGCGTGATGCAATAAATAGTCAAGATATTGATACTTATAGAAAAAAGTTTAAGTATTCAATTGAACTATGTATTATTTTACAATCAATGAATTGCATTAATTACCTAGTTTTTATGCAATCAATTTTATACATAGGTACATAAAATAAAACAAAATTGATTTATTGAATTTAAATAGAAAAGGTTAATCAATTGATAATTAATCAATTAATTACAAATACGTATTATTTACGAACGGAAGTGTTTGCATATCGGTCTAAGCTGAAATACAATGCTGACAAACTTTTGTCATATCATAAAATGATTCAACAAATTGATTACGCTGTGGTGGATTAATTGAATCACAACAAAATCAATTTAAATAAAATTAGCAATTTAATTTACAAAATATACCAACATTATGTTTTCAAGGCGTGTAAACAAACTACATAATTGCAAAATATGTATTATTTTTATTAATAAATATGCGTGCAACTAATACCTATGAAATTTTAATGAGGAGTTTGTAGTAATATACTAATGAATTGCGTTTATCAATTGAAATTATCTTTTAATTTTCATTAGTGGACACATGTGTAACTTGTTAAAACGTATAATTATCTGTTTTTAGATACATAACAAAGTCGAAGCATGGCAATGATCACTTTAATCATTGGCATACTACTGGTACAAGCGCTAAGGTTTGCTTCAACCGCCGAAGAAGCATTCCTTGGTTATCCATTGCAAACTGAAGAGGACGAAGGATACTTATACATGGACAGTCGCGCCGATCCAGGCTACTCTCCATCAATGCTTAAACAAGGCGAGACTCGTAGAAGAAGCACCCTGGATAAAAACTTTGCCCGATTTGGACGCAGCGGCTTAGGGAAATCAAAGCTTTCGTATCTCAACGAAGACAACAGGCTTAAAGATATGATGTACATGGACGAAGATGCAGATGAAACATTAACTAACAACGGTGATAGTGGCAGATTTTTGGAAAGAAATTCTCGATCAGGTGAACGGAATGACCAATTCATACGGTTTGGACGTGGAAAAAGCGACTTTGTGCGTTTTGGACGCGCAGATTCGCACTCCAAAAACCGCGACTTTATTCGTTTTGGCAGAAGTACCCGTAGCATTAAAGGCAAACCCGTCAACAAGCAGGAAAAGGAAAGGAAAAAACGTGAGGCCGAATACTATAAAAAATCAGGCAGCAACTTTGTGCGCTTTGGTCGAGCCGATCGTAATGACAATTTCATGCGATTTGGACGGAATATGAATGCGAATTATTTGCAGCAGCCGCACGTGGCCAGCATAAACGGCACTGATAGTCTCTGCAAGCTGTTGGAGCAAATGCAGGGGCGGCAGTCGCAAGCATTATTGCTCCGAATGCTAATTGATGCGATGGCACGTAACCGTTTACAGAACGAGTTGCAACAATTGCAGCAACAACAACACGGTTTTGAGGGCGAATTCAAGGGCCACAAGGAGACTTAAAGTATTCTTCAAGACGATTGCGAACGAGATGCAAATTTATTCATTAATTTGATATTAATTTCTTATTTAATTGAAGCTTAAGGTGATTATTCATTGTGATGTAATTTATGAATAATTTGTGGCTGGAAATTAAATATTTTTGTTATTGTTCTTAATGAAAGAAAGGACTAAAACGTTACAATTAATCAGAAACTCTAACATCACTTCAGAGTAGAGCATTAAAGTATTGAATGTTAACGTATTATGAATATATAACAGTATTTAAAATAAATGAATATTTATCTGGATAATTTTTACTCTAATTTATTTTATCATTGATTACAGCCTACCAAAGACTACTAATTAATTGCAACGATTACTTGAAACAAATTATTTTTCAAGACCATGATGACATAATTACTTAATAAGTAATTTGAAATTAACTAGGATTTTAACATGACTCCATTTTATATCCATCCCGTTCGTACCGTTCCTGAAAGTTTCGATTTACCCGTTGGAACTGACTTTTCAGATTCGGTAGCAAGACTACTGGTGGATTCCTTAGAACTTTCGGGCTTAGGTGTCTCCTCAGCTTTCTTATCTTTTGCCCCATCTTCAGATGCTGTTTCTTTGGATTTTTCATGCTCAGTCGATGTGTCAGAAGAAGTTACGGGTTTTGACGCGGCACTACTTATACCTAAAATTCAAACATAATTAATAAGTTTATCTAAACATTCTTAAACGATTAGCACCTGGGCTGGCATCTTTTGGTTCTCCTTCAGCTGTATATTTTAAAGGTTCTACGATAGAAACTTGTTTGGGAATCTCGTCACCTCCACTACTCTTTCCCTCTGGCTCTGGTTGCTTTGGAGGATCTTTCTTGATAGACGTGGAGGTTGTCGACTTTAAAGAGGCACTTGTTGATTTACTGTGTGTTGTTGCTTCGTCCTGCTATAAAGTAATAGTAAACTCCAATAATAATGAGGAGAATTAAAATAATCAATAAAAACCCCATCACAACTTAAATTTGTCTATAATATTGCGAATTTTAATAATTTTGACAGTGGTTTTATCTGTCAAGATATTGACTGACTTGATGATTTAGTGTTAGTAATTATCTGTATCGCCCACAATGACAACAACCCTTCCACGCCAGAAACAGTAAGATCAAGAATAAGATAATATATACCATCTTCATTAATGTAATTAATAAACTTGATCATTTGTTTGCGTCCTTCGACAATTAATTATTTCTTCATTGTATTATTGTGTATTAAGCCTTTTAGATGTATGCAGACATCATGTAAATATAATAAAACTACGCGAATGAAATTGTTTACTTGTTGAGTAATGTGCGTGGTACTTGGCGGCGAAGAAAACGAAAGGGAAGACAACGTAGGTATACGTGGAAATTGATGTAAACAGTATATAAATACGTTGGCGTTCGCTTCAAGGATATGTTTACGAATCCACAAAGTGTAACGATAAAGAAGCAAAAAACCTGCTGATAGTTGCAAATCTAAGAGTTATCGGAACACTGAGTGGATATTTGTATATGCAAGTTAGAGTTTTCTCTACGTGTCACCACTTACAGTAATTTTAGCCGGGGTATCGACGTGCTCAGTGGCGGGCTTGGGCTTGATACCACTCGCTGATTCAATCGTGCCGGTCGCGCTCGTCGCATCTTCAGCTAAGCATAAACCAAATTATTATTCCGCAAAGTCGCCAAGCGGCTAGTGATAAACAATAATAAAGAAAAGTTTACGCAATGCACCTCAGAGATAAATAAACTATGAGTGTTTCTCAACTTTCCTGAAGTTTTCACCGGAAACCTGCAAACCTAGGTGAGTAGTTTTTACCTTTAAACTTGACTGACGGTTTTGGAGCTGGGCCTTTGATGCTCTTGCGAGAAGTGCTAGCTGTGGCCTCGGTTTTTTCTAATTCATTTTCCACCGTGTAGTCAGATTGTATTTTCTTGGTCATGAACTTAGCGTATGCCAATCGTGCAGTTTTTGGTACCTCCACCAACTTGGGATTGTACTCCAGGAGCTTTTCTTGGTCCATTTCGACCGGTTTGCCTACATTGGTTAAGATATGTCGTCGAAGACTCTGGCGGTTCTTCCGGGAGTTCTCAGCTTCTTGAGCAGTGCCAATTGGATCTCGGTGCGTGGTATTCTTCCGGACCAAGGCATTCCAGTCTTTCTTCTTGCTATCTTTTTTGCTTCCTCGCTTCCCGATTACTTTTGCTAAGGTCCCAAATATGTCTTTGGGTTCCTTCATGTTTGTTACCGCCTCGGTGACAGCGGCCTCGACGATCCCAATGTGGAAATCTTTGAGGAGTCGTCTTTCCATTACTTTCCCTTTCTTACCAGACACTAGAAAATTGTAAGGTGGTGGGTTTTAGGTAGAATTTTATAAAGTATTGGTTATTAATATTACGAGCCGATTGATCAGCGGAGACTTGTGGTGTTTTCATGCCGTTGTTTCGTAAAATATCAATCAGCTCGTAGCGAAGGCTCGAAATGTCTTGGCGAATTTCCATCACGTCGTCTTCAGTTATTCCAAAGTCGTCCCTCTTGCGTTGTTCCGCGGTTACATAACGGCGAACTAACAGTTTCATTACTTGACAATGCCGCTCGTAAGCAAGTTCCCTGGTTTTCCTCTAAATATTTAAGTTACTCAAGTTACTTATTATTTCATTATTTATAATATTTACCTTGAAAGAGTGGGAACTTCTTGAGCTTTTAAGTAAACCCAAGGGTCTTAAGATCATCTTTGGAGATGGGAATATATTGAAAGGAGGAGGAAGAGTATCACCGTCGTCAAAATAAGAAATCCAAAGCTTACTTCTTGCAAATTTCCATTCTTTGTCCGAACATTCCTAAAATAACGTTATATTTAGCAAGAAAACAGAAACTTTTTTCTTTATGTTACCGAGATGATTTGGTAGGAGTTTGACATCATAGCAATAAGCATGTTCAATAGAACGATAACATTGATCACTGAGTAACTGCCAAACATAAGAAGCGCCCAGAATCTTGTGAATCCTTTGATGCCTGTTAGTTCGAAAGAAACCAGATCAACAAGGCCGAAACTGGCCCAGAATAACGACTGGGATGTTTCAAACAAACTAAAAATAACAAATTATTGTAATGTGAAACACCATATATGCATTAACATACTTCGCATATCGTCTCCAAATTGTGCACGCTTTATCATTATTATCAAAATCCGGAAGACCACTTGGAAGGTGATAGCATTTATGTTTCTCCAGCTCAGCATAATACCAAAGCAATTGATTCAAACCGCATCCAAACGCAAACAGGACCAATGTATAGATAAAGAAGAATTTGACAATGTCAATGATCATCCGACCAAGGGAAATTTGCAAAGGGCCCATATGTGGATTAATACTGAATATATGGACGAGCTTTAAAAAGCTGAAATTGAAGTTAAATGGTTAAATGGTTGATATTTAATTGATTGAAAGGCGTAAATTAAACCTGAATATCATTCCTGCAGCGAATGCACCTTCGGAAAGAAGCATCGGATCGAAGATGTGCCACTGTTCACGAGGATACCAAGGGTCGCGTCCTTGACTCGCCTCGCGCTATTAATAAATAGGAAGTAATCAATATTTTGTGCATTGCACTCAATACTCGGTAAATATTTACAGTTATTAAATTTCTTACCCAAACAATATAGAAAGAAGAGAGACGCATTGCCAGCCATAGAACGTAGAACATGTTGGTAATGAAATCCACGACATTCCAAAGATCAGAAATATATTCAAGAAGTCCATCACACCATAGTGATTTAATTTCACCCCATATAAGACCTTTTAAGAATTAAGCATTACAAAATGAAATATTGTAGGATTTCGGTTTGTTTACTTATCATGTAGAGAATAACTCCACATTCTGCAATACCAGGACCGGCCCCGCGCTCTTTCCGGTGCCATTCGGCCACCATCTCTTGTATCCATTCATTTCCAAACCATTCCAGTACTAAAATCTCTACACGTTGGGAAGCAGCACCCAATAACACTAAAAATAATTATTGTCACTCTGGAAAAGCTTATTATAAAGAACAATTACTTAAGAAGAAGGCATATGAGCTGGAATGACAAATGAACTTAACAAATGGTTTCTTCATGAACTTTCCCATATCTGATTCTGGAGCAAACATGTAAATAGTACAGTAAACCGGGAACATGCCTCCCAGTTTTGCAACTTGCAAGATCTGCCCGACCATAGTCTTCCTACGAAAACCTGGAAGACCTTCGTACCAAATAGCAGCGAGAAGTTGCTGAACGCTAGGATGGGCCACGAACTAAAATAAAAAAATAGAGTCGAGTAAAAAACCTACAAATCAAATATAAAGTGTAAATACATTTTTTTGTTTATATTTAAGAGCAAGTTTCAGGCGTTCTAAAGTTTGCCGCTCGCCGGGGTCCCACGTATCACCTTCGGGATCATAATTCAACATTATTTCTAACTCGTACGAAGTGCGCGCGTGGTCTAAGAGGGAAGTCGCGAACTGCTGGACGTTGAGGCGCATTTCTTGGTACTCGGCGCGGAACTCTTGTTCCATACGACTCAGCCTTCGGAGCTCCCACGAAAGTTCGAAGGCTGTGAGTAAAGGGTCCTTGGAAGAAAGCGCAATCAATGAGGAGGCCGTCAATGCCCGGTAGGCATTGATCCTCGCCTGGGAATGTCTTAAGGAGTCTATGGTGGATGATTCCACGCACTCGTCGCAGCCGCAGCGGACGTCATGGGGCATTGGGAGTGTTGCGCCGCGATCGAGGAGAATTTTAATGATTTCATAGTTATTCTTGTGAGCTGCGAGTATTAGCGGAGTTATATCAGATGTGAATGTTGATGATGATCGATCAACAGCTTCCCAACTCTAGAGCACACCAAAAAATCTATCATTTTCAGCAAAAATAGATACATTGTTAAGAAAACTTACATAAGGTTGACCAGGGACATGATGATCTTCTTCAAATTGTAGCAATAATTCAACTGCTTCCACATATTCTTCTTTAATCGCATGCAATAAACCATCCTGAAATAATTGTTGAAATGTTTAAGTAAACTAACTCTTGGGTTGATATTAAATTAGCATTATAGGTACGTGCACATATGTACGTGTTTTCAAAATTTCAAAGAAACAATCACAAAAGTAGTTATAAGCGAGTTGTTTTCTAAGAGTTTTATCCAATGGCATTTCAAATTATAGAAGTAGTTACAAGTGAGTGTGATTGTATGCACATTTTGTGGATGATTTCGTGCGGCATTATGCGCGGGGAAAGCGCATTTGATCTGGAAAGTGCTATTTTTAATATGCTTATACAAACGTGTGGCAAAAAATGATTTGGTCTCGATATGCCGAACTTTGCCGCTCGACATAGTCGCCTACGATTGAAGTCAGAACGTAGCCGCGACTTTCAGCTTAAGTGTCAAGGATTAGAAGCCCTTCAAAGGTGAGTTAAACTCGCCATACAATAATAAACTTAAACTTTTGCATACATATACTCACTTTAACTTTGATGTTCTCCTCTAATAACAAACGTATCAACTCGATATTTTCATTTTCGATGGCTGCAATGAGCGCTGAACGATTTAACGGATCAACGCAATTAATATCCAACTCCTCTGGGTTATTCTTGTAGTCTTGGATTAGCCTAAAATATATTCATTATTTGTTGTTATTTTTCAAATTGGAGTGGTTTTTGAATTTACTTGCGGACAGTTGCACAGTCACCTCTTTCAGCATGCAAAAGAAATGTTTTTTCGACCGGACCTAGCGGTTTCTCGACTGGATCTACTGAAAGATCTGGTTTCACCCCAGGTGTGAGTGAATTTTCTGCGATATTTAGTAACAGGTTCTGCTTTGACTCTCCAGTCTTCATTTTCACGGTTGTCAGTCCGCTATCAATGTGAATGATTTTATGTACGTTTACTCACTGACCGAGGGCGAACTTTTAAGCGACTGAATATTTCCGAGCAGCAACCTCATAATTTAATTAAAACCTGAAGCAGCATTGAAAGCTTACATAATCGGATCATGCATTGATGGAATGTCCTAGTTTACTCGCCTACTTTTTGTCCTTAATGATATTAAATTGTTTTATAACACTTTTCAATGTCTTTATCGTTTATATAATTTAGATTTACGGGTATATCTTAATTAATAATACAGAAAATGTAAATAATATTAGAAATTAGTATGGGTACATACAATTTATTTTATTTCTTAAAATATTGGTGTTTTTTTATTCTATTTATACAGATAGAAGAAACATCAGAAATACGTTTTCTTCTGGAATTATCTGACTGCTCATAAATGAAATTAATCTCAATTAGTGGCGGCGTCATTGCGTATTCATTTACGCATAGTCTATTTTCATTCCCCCTGAAAAGCCAGACATTAATTTTTCCTTGTTTTTCCACATCTCTTCATTTTTGTCTCTTTCTGCCATTATTTGAAGCCACCGATGTTCCACTCTTCGCCTATTAGTCAGTGTTTAGCAGTTCATCAGGTTAGATTTCCACATTTATTGTCAACCCAAAAAAGTCGGAAATTGGATAAACTTTGGTGATAATTCAATTACTCCTGTGTCTTCCAGGAGTATATTTGGGAAAATAATAGGGAATTTTGTTTCAGTTTATTTCGGACGTTTAATTTGTAAGATTCTCGTGCAGAAGAGAAATAATGCACGTACAATTAACTGTCACCAGCAGGAGGGTTGCGTAAAACCGAAAAAGTTGCATATTTTGGCGAAATGGTTAAAACGCGACCTGTGGATTCAGTCCTCAGCACAAAAGTAAGTTTGCAAATTGCTTAAAGGTTTTTTTGTCTCTGCAAGACGTACGCAATTTTGTGTTCAGATTAATATTGGAGACGCATTTTTAAATGAAAATCCTGAGAAGAAAAAGAATGAACATGGGGAGAACTTTGATAAGCTTCCAACAGCAATGCCCAAGTCGCTTACAATTGAGGAGAAAAAGTATTTACTTGCTGTCGAGCGCGGTGACTTAGCTAATGTGAAAAGGTACTAATCTGCGACGTAATTGCTTATAATTATTTTTGAGAAAATTACAGGATGTTACAAAGAGCACATAAATATAAATTACTCGACCCCAATTGCGTCGACAGCTTGGGAAGATCAGCGTTGAGCTTGGCTATAGATGGAGAAAACCTGGAAATGCTGGAATTGCTGGTTGTTATGGGTGTTGAGACCAAAGATGCACTTCTTCATGCAATCAATGTAGAATTTGTAGAGGCTGTTGAATTACTTCTTGAGCATGAAGAAATCATCCACAAAAACCAAGAGAACTATGTAAGGTTTTCTTATGAAAGGATAAAAGAGTTTCGGAACTTATTTCTTATATTTTATTTTATATTTAATAGAGTTGGCAACAAGTTGACAGGAACATTGCAACATTTACCCCTGACATTACGCCTTTGGTGCTTGCGGCCCACAGGAACAATTACGAAATATTAAAAATTCTGCTGGACCGTGGAGCGACCCTTCCTATGCCTCACGATATAAAGTAAGTGAGAAATGTTCGTCTGCCTTGAGATTCAGCTCAGATTCTCACCTTTAGCACATGTTTCTTTGTTTAGTTGCAACTTGCAAGTTGCGTCACGTACTTTTCACATTTTTATATCATATTTACTTCTATGCTATGTCGGTGCGTGTCGCCGAATAAAGTCTTGCACGTCATATATATCCTTTCAGATGCGGTTGCGAACAATGCATACAGGACACAAAGGAGGACTCGTTGCGACATTCTCTCTCGCGCGTTAACGAATACAGAGCGTTGGCGAGTCCATCGCTCATCGCCCTCACTTCGACCGATCCCATTCTCACGTCGTTCCAATTGTCCTGGGAGCTTCGGAATTTGGCATTTGCCGAACCAGTTGAGTAACAAGTTCTAATACTATCAGAGTATTTTTAACTTTCGTCCTTTTTGCCCGCTTGACCCATGAGATATTTGTATTCCTGTGTGACGCTCTTCCGTGAATTTGTTATTGTTTTCCCAGGAATGCAAAGCTGAATACATGGAACTTCGTAAGCAGTGTCAACAGTTTGCTGTTGATCTCTTGCAGCAATCGCGCAGCTCGCATGAGCTAGCCATCATCCTCAATCATGACCCAAGTAATCCTCCCTACGAGGACGGCCAGAGAATGAGACTCAATCGATTAAAACTGGCAATTGAATATAAACAAAAGAAGGTCTCATTAAATATACAAAATCGTCACACATCCGTATTAAATAACTTTTAAAACTTTTAGTTTGTGGCACATCCGCATATTCAACAACTGTTAGCAGCCATCTGGTACGAGGGCGTTCCAGGATTTCGACGGAAATCATATCTTGCTAAATTTTTCATTACTGCACGTGTGGCTTTGTTATTTCCTTTATACTGTCTCATTTATCTATTAGCACCTAATACGAGATACGGGATGCTGATGAGAAAACCATTTATGAAGTTTCTAATTCACGCATCATCGTATTTGTTTTTTCTACGTGAGTATGCATATTATAGAAACAAACTTACAAGATAACAATGTATAATAACATTCTAGTTGTCTTAAGTTTGGTATCGCAGCGCGCTGAATACAAGATAGTAGAATATTTCGGCACGGATGCAATGAAACAGGCAGCTGCCCAACGCCTAAGAACACATCGAGGCAACATGCCAACATTTTTAGAATATATAATCCTTGTTTACGTTGTAGGTAAGTGTTTAACACTTCACGTGATTGATTCATCCGTCAATACAATTTCGTAATTCCAGGGTTTATTTTTGAAGAAACCAACGAGATTTATACAGTGGGTATACACTCTTACTTACGAAATCTCTGGAATGCGATTGATTTCATAAGAAATACACTTTACATCGGCGTATTTATTCTTCGAGTTGCAGCGTATATCCAGCAAACTAATGAAGTTTTAGCTGATTCTCGAAAAGCTTATATCCCTCGGGAGGATTGGCATGCATATGATCCACAATTGATCGCCGAAGGACTGTTTGCAGCTGCAAATATCTTCAGCGCGTTGAAATTAATTCATCTTTTTTCAATAAATCCACATTTAGGTCCACTTCAGATATCTCTGGGTCGCATGATAATTGATATCGTCAAGTTCCTCTTTATCTATGGCTTAGTTTTATTCGCATTTGCCTGCGGTAAGTTTTTTTCGAATATTTGTACGGTTTCATAGAACTATGTAATAAGATTAGCACAATAACAGGCTTAAATCAGTTGTTATGGTACTTTTCCGACTTGGAGCGCAAGAAATGCTTTGCCGACGGGGACGATGAACCAGACTGGGAGCGCAATGGAGATTCATGCAGCAAGTGGCGCGGGTTTATCAAGTAATAACAGTGTCAGAAGTAATCCGCTATTGTTTGACCTAACATATCTGTCTGGCAGTGTCTTCGAGTCGTCGCAATCACTATTCTGGGCGAGTTTCGGGATGATTAATATCAATAACTTCGAGCTGGAAGGCATCAAAAGCTATACACGTTTCTGGGGATTGTTAATGTTTGGAAGCTACTCGGTGATTAATCTCATCGTCTTGTTGAATCTCCTCATTGCCATGATGTCTAATTCATATGCCATTATCGATTGTCATTCGGATACCGAATGGAAGTTTGCTAGGACTCGACTGTGGATAAGTTACTTTGACGAAACGCCGACTTTACCGCCGCCGTTTAATATCATCCCGCATCCTAAGTGGTTTTTACGCTTTTGCGGTTTTTGTAATAATATTAATCGCAAGGATAAAAGTAAGAAAGACTCCCAGGACCCTGTTGTGAAAGAATCGCAAGCAAGATACGCAAATGTAATGCGCGCTCTTGTTTGGCGGTATGTCACTTCGATGCATCGGAAGACTGAGGAAAACTTTGTAACCGAAGATGACGTGAATGAGGTCAAGAATGACATTTCCGCGTTTCGTTATGAAATGCTAGAGATATTGAACCGCAATGGAATGGATGTTAGTTGCGCTGAAAGGAAAGAAAGGAGTAATCCAGGAAAAAAGAAGAAGGTATGGGAGCGCAGACTCTTAAAGGACTTTAAAGTTGGTCCTATAGCACCAATGCCTTCGGAAGAAGAAATACAAGCAGAGTACAATGCAGAAATAAACAGTACACTACGTAAAAGTGAAGACTCTCTTGGCAGGTTCCGGAGAGTTGCCAAATTAGCACTTTTACAATCCAATTTAAACAAATGGAAAGCCACCGTTTCAGGTGCAACTAACAATCAAATTGGATCATGTTTGAATTCGCAATCTATCAAAAAGAAAAGAAATATAGCAAAAGCCATGGAAGAAGCAAAGAAATTAATTGAAAGCAAGCAATTTGCGGCACTTCCAGTACCAATTCAGCTCCCAGATATAACCGGGGAAGGAATTTTAAAATTGGTCCAAGCTGAAAGTTCTTTCGCATCAAATATTCAAATTGAAGGCAGTTGCAAAACGACTGCTGCTCCAACAACTGCCAATAAAGCTATAAATAATAATAATTCTCAGGTGAATAACACCCAAGATGATATAATTAACCTACAGCCTCAGGAGTCAATAGAATATGAAGCACTCGTACAAAGACGAAAAACCAATTTGGAGAAACAAAAACTATTGAGAGAAAAATTCTTCAAGGCTGTTCAAACTGAGAGTGAAGGATACACATCAGAGGCATCAGTAACCTCAGGGACTTCCACATTTACAAGTGATAACTCTCGACTTTTTAAATCAGCGGGTAATTCAAATATTAGTTCAGAGAATCATAGTGAAGATGACACAACTGTTGTCCCTGCTATTGATAACCAAATAGAAAATGATAAACCTCCTCAACGTGCTTATAAAAAGTGGTTATAGAGTGATTAATGGACAACTACTTTTATATACCAATAAACATAAAATATTACTAAAATGTGTGTGTGTATTTCAATAAAGTCTGATAAAGTCCTAGTATTCGAATATAATTATTTACCAATAAGATTACATTCAGACACACTTGGAATACATAATTGTGGCCTTTCCCAGTGCCTTATTGGCAACGGTAAAAGGAAATGATTCCATCCCGTTACAAGCCGCCCCATAGTTACCAAACTTATCTACGGCAATCACCGCGCCAATAAAATTTGGATAATATTGCACAACTCGCTTTATAGCATATTTCGCTGCTTGATCCACAGTGGAACCACGACGAAGTTCCTCAACAGCAAGAAAACTTGGTAGAAATCGCATCATAACGTCGCCGTCGCCTGTTGCTGCTGCTGCACCCACAGTCGAATCCGCATATGCGCCCGCTCCTGCTATCGGTGAATCCCCTACACGACTATAAATTAAACTTGCTTAGTATTGAATTTAACTACAAGGCACCTATTATAATATTTACCCTGGAATTTTATGAGTCATGCCATTTGTTGAAGTTCCCGCCGCGATATTTCCATGAGAGTCAATAGCAATCATGCCGATGGTATCATGAGTTTCAGAGTTAATTTCTTTATGTCCATGTGCTTCTGATTTCCAATGTCTTTGAAAATTAATATCATTTTCTTCTAAAGGTGTATAAGGACCACACGATTTTTTGCTATCAGGTTTAACATCAGTCCAAGAGTTTGGTTGGCAATTATTTGCTTTCCATTCTTTCCAGATCTTTTTTGACCTTTCGCTATTTATATCTTCAACAGTGAATCCCATTTCTTTGGCAAAGGCTGTTGCTTGACTTCCAACTAATAAAGAGTGTTTTGTATGTTGCAGAACATGTTTTGCAACTGAAGCAGCATCTTTAACATTTCTTAAAGCTCCAACAGCACCCATATTCATAGTTGTTCCATCAAAAATCATGGCATCTAAGGTAGTCTCGCCATTCTCATCTGGACTTCCACCATATCCAACCGTGCCATCGCACTGGAGTCTTTCACATACCGTACATCCAACTTCAATGGCATCAATTCCATCAAAACCTTTTTGAATGTAGTTCCAAGCTAAACAAAAATAATTATTATTATTTTTATACCATTAAAAAAAACTTACCTGCTTGAGCTGATTCATTAAACGCCCACGTAGTCACTACTGTTTGGTAATCTTTGGCATTAACACTTTCATATATAATCAAAACACCGACAACCAACAACAAGTTATTCATTATGTTGAATTACGCTTTAACTAATATATTATTCGAACATTCACTGCACTCTAACGTGACCTCTGTATATTGTATCATCTTGAGTTTATCATAAAAACATTCCTTACTTATATTAAAATGACCACCACATCGACAATTGTATTGTGCTGTATTATTACTGTCAAATACTAAATCTTTAAAATATAACTCTGCATATATTACACTGTCTTGTTGAAATTTTTTCTGCAAAAGTGAGGAATCATAAACCTTTCGCTGGTTTTCGTCCCGTAGCACCTTCCATGCCTCATCGATTAGTAAAAACTTGTTATCATCTTGTGATGATACGCGTTTATCTGGATGTGCGGTTTTCACTAAACGCTGATAATTCTTTTTAATTTCTTCATACGTGGCAGATGAACAGCATTCTAATACTTCATAAAAGTTCATAATTGGACAACACTACTATTTAACGGGTTAAATTTATCAATCAATTTATTCCGAAGCACGATACTATTGAGGTTAACTTTCCACGACACAAATCGACACTAGCGCCCCCTTCAAAAAGAAAACTAAGTAATATAACTCAAATTTAAAATTTACGTACAGGATTAAGAAAATCAGATCCATTGTAAATATGTATTTGAAATAAAAAACCAAAAAACATACTAAGTAACAACCATAAAATCGTCAGTACAGTACATATACATTTTATTACATTACAATATTATTTTAATTTGTTTCTTCTGAATCTCGCATTCAAACTTTCATTGCAAGACTGTTATCTTTGCAAATTAAATCGCTGCATTTGCACGTCTCTTTCTTTCTCGCCAAATGGCTGAAGCAGAGTTCAGAACTTAGGTACAGATGTAACATTCATCAATCAATGAATTAATCAAATTATGTTGCAAACGGGCTGCAACTTTAATAGCTCAACATTAAAGTTATACACTAGATAGGTACATGAATAATTGCAAAAATATGTTGTAGCAATGAGAATGGTACCAGTAATAAGCAATAATAAACAAATACAGCATCCAAAAATACATGATACTTTTCTTTCGGAAAGCCGCACCCGTCAAGCCAACTGCAGCTTGCTTCATCTCTACAGAAGGCTTCCACGTAATAATTAATAACCCTGAATAACCATTAATTATTGTTTTGCGTTTTTCATTTTTTCTTTCTGGTTTCTGTAGTTTTCTTCTTTTTTTGGTTTCATTGTATATTTTTTGTATGTTTTTGTTGTGTTTATATAGTTTTGTAGTTAGTCTGTCAAGAACTTGGCATAAGGAATTGCAAAATGTAATAGTAAATAATAAAAAGCAATCCACGTAAAGTGGTGAAATATATGAAAAACAATATTGAAAATGACAAGAAATATAAAACATGATAAGAAATTCAGTTGAAAAGTGAACTGTGCAATTGATAGTAAATTCAAAAATAAGTGGCCGGCCGTTTTACGCATGGCTAGCGTGAGTGTATGATTGACTCAATGAGCAGTAAATAAATAAAATTTAAACAATAAGTCTTCAAATCATTGGGATGTATGTATGTAATGTATGTGTTTGCAAGTGTATAAGTCCTGAAAACCTTGAAACATTCTTTTAATTTAATAATGTCTTCGACTTGGACGTTTAATCGTCCTGCCAAATCTGCATCAACTCCATCTTTCTTTTCTTCTATGTTTGTATGCATATTCGTACATTACATAAAACGTTTCCTTATAATCTAGAAAAATTGCAAGTTTTAGTTTAGTTTAGTAATAGATACGTTTGTAAATACTTCATAATAATAATTGTAAGGTAAGATTGCGCATTGCTTGTTATTCATATTTTTTCGCTTTTACTTTACAAGCTGATCAATAATACATTTTATAATATACATATACATATGTATAATGAAATAGTAAAAGCTTCAGTTATGTACTGAGTTTTCGTTTAAAATTGGGGAGCAAATGCGAATATTTATAATCTCATTATATCAATAGGATAATAAAATGGCAATTAAATCTTTGGATCTTATTCCGTTTAATATACATACTTTTGAAAAACTTTAAACAGTTTTGCAATTTCTACGATCATGTATGTATGTACGTCTTCCTCCTAAATAATGTATGTGTATAAATATCAACAATCAATAGAAAGGTAAATTTTTGGTGTCTTTAAGGAGCAATTTTGTCTTCATCATGTTCGTCGTCAACATCTTAAGATTAATCTTACAATTGTGACTTACATTACAGTACAATATGTATGAATCGCATCGAAAAAACTTATTAGAACACTGATTGGACAGGGAAAGACGTTTGTTTGTCGCATGCATTCTCACACAGTGCATATTATAATTCGTTTTTAATTGCTGCATGCATGCTCTTCCTCAATTTTGGTTTTGTTTCAAACTGATGCTGATTTAATGTCTTATTAATTATGTATAAGGTAATTAATAATTTGCTTGTTTCGCTTCAACTCTTAAACTTTTTTTGAGGTTTTCTTTGACTTTATATAGAAATATGTATACTAGGACTACTTATGCTTGTATATTATTTAAATGTATAAGAATTAATACAATAATATATTGTAAGAGTTGTTTTTTAAATGGCGAATCGCTCTTTCTTTCTACCGTACGTTTAATTACATACCTAGTTAAATGTATAACTATGTATTATGTATAATATTGATTCGATAAAAATTACACTATCAGAAAAATTCCTAAAAAATAAACACGTAAATCCATAAAATGATATGTCAAACACCGTCTGATCTACTAGCATCATCTCTTATCGCTTCGCAACCTGTGTACATATCTAAAATATCACGCAACACTATATATACCAAACTTCCTCTCGACTTTTCCTCTACAATATGAATGTATGTACGACAATAACAACAAACACACCGACAATACACATATGCACACTACTTAATCTAATCTATAGTCAACTACATGTATGTACTATTGTAATGTGTGTTAAATATTAACATCTGCTTTGTCATCAAACCGTCTTCAATGAGTATCATCTATTAACTTGTGTGTAAATGTAAATCATTCATTCAATCTTTATCCTCATCCCATACATTGACAATTTGTACTTTTAGATGACTAAAATTTACTTTAATTTAAATAATTTTTAATTTAAATAACGTTTTCATTTTTGCAGGTAGGTATTCTTTGTCAAACTAGAAATTTTGAACATTCGTTAATTGGTTAAATTCCTTTTAGTAAATATATTTTGATTTCAGTTTTAATCATTAAACATTTGAAACTTCACATGACTGAAGTTCAATTTTGTTGTTGTTTTTTCCAACTTATTGCACATCATTCGCGACTACGCCCGCCCAACTAGATGTAAGAGTGTATGTTACTTATTAGTACCTAGGGTAATACTAACATTCATCATTAAACTTCTGAAAAAACACTTCAAAAATAGGGCAATATGGTTGCTTGCATGCTCACTTATGAATGCGTGGCAAATATATGTAACTTTGTATGTATTTATTTCCTCTATTATAAGAGTTGCATTTTATCCATTTATTGTTTTATTATTACAGTAAATACTTTCTTTATTATAGTATTTTAAAGTTCAAGCTCAACTCAACTTTAATAACTCGGCGTTGATTTTTTTATTACATTTTAAACATTTGCAGGCGTCACAGCCGCATTAAACTTTTATATCTGTACTTGGTTGCAATATGCTTGTTTAATCTTACAGTTAGGCATGTAGGTGGGTTGCTTATGGTGTGTGTATATTGAATATATGTTTAGGTAGATAAGGTATTACGCTTGTAAGGTTTTGCAACTACACATAAATGGTCGTTTCAAAATGATTGTATCGAGCTTTTCGTTTCGCAAACTTCGCATGACTTGAAACTGGACTATATATTGCATACTCGAATTGATATTGTAGCTGGTTAGTCAGGCAAGTTAAGGGCATTAGCTTTTGACTATTATTAATTGATGTTAAGAGATTATTGCAAGTCAAGAGCGAAGAAATACTGATACTGACTGACTACAGATCGGAAAATGCTTCGTATTGCTAGATATACATTAAACTTCTACTACGCATTCGTTTGCTGTCAGGTAAATTTACTTCAATAATATATATGTGATTGATTAACAAACATTCAATGAATCAATTCAATTAATCGATAGATAATACATATGTATCTTAAATAGTTTCTTTTGTTTCATTTCAAACGTGTATACATGGCGAAAATACGAGTATCTAAAAACGTTTATATCATTTTTTTTTAGATTTTCTATACTTTATTTTTAATATATTTATTTGGTGATTCTTTCTTAAGGTAGGTAATCTGTAGTTAAATATAGATTCATTATCTTTTAGACATGTTCATGTTTCCTTCCTCCCTACCCATCCATAATAATACACAATCAGACATCGTTTCGTCGTCAACGTCAAGAGATTGAATTCATTGAATCAACAATAAGACTGTAGGGTGATTGTAAAATCATCAAAAATCTATCACATGTAAATTTATGATTATTACACATTCGATAAAAACTCGAATTGAATGCTGGTGGTTGGAATAAACACATCCAATCAAATTCACAATGTTTGATTTCTAGTTAATTAGTTAGATAAGAGATTGATTGATAATCACGAACGAGTATTTTTCAAAACAGAATAAACATGTTCATTTAATGAGCAATTTCGATTTATGTCGCGTACAGTAGCACAACATCGATTAAACTGTCTCTATGATTTCATTTTGTAAATGTTTCTTTTGATAGATAGATAGATACATTACGATAGACTTAAGTGCCTAATGTAAATTATTATGCATTGCCTCACTATTAGGTTTCATTATTAATTTATTTTTTTCAGTTTGTTGAAAGATTTTTCTAAGATAAGTGCGCAACCGAATTGTTAATATATAATAAAGTATTGCCTTGTGTTTTGTACCCTCCCTTTCCTTTCTTCTATTTTAAAAACTATCCTAATCATAAGTCACTGTAAACTATATACAAAAAAATCAAAAACTGTTTATAACCGTTGTATAATAATAATAATGTAAAGTAAAATCTTAAACAGAAAAACAAAGCTCAAAAATAAGTCAATTGTAGAATCAGATTCGCAATTAGTTCATTTCGTCCTTAGCTAAATATTATTTTTATGCGCCAAGTTGAAACGGACAATAAATAAATATGTTATTGAATTGTAAATAGTTTTTCGTCAATAGTCTTACTTTACTTAAATATACTACTCTAATTTTTTTGTATTTTTCTCATTTATATATTGTATTTTATATTTAGTTCTTTATATATATATATTTGCTTCATATTTCACTTCTCAAGAGATAAAATTGACATCACAAGTAAATTTGTAAAGTTTGTATGTATGCTGTATGTATGTATCTACTACGAATAGAGGTACGGATATTAATTGTTAATCCATCTTTAAAATGTGATTTCGTGAACGATACCATCATATTCTTATTTCGTGCAAACGACTCCTCCGATTTCTTTATACTATGTATATAATATAAATACATAAATATGAAATATTTAAAAAAATATCTCTTGCATACCGCACATAAAAATGGAAATCCCGTTCGAATCATATGTTTGTAAGATAAAATTTAAAGAAATTGTCTCTGCATTGCATTTACGTTTCGTTAGACTTAATTCTCCTTTCTCGCTATTGATTTGTGGGACGATGTGAGTGTGTAGTGGATTTTGTTGTGCGGTACACAAAACAACAAGACTAATTGTAAGGTCACAACTTATCCTGAAGATACTATTATCACAGGCGCGGTTCCCCGTGATTGCTTCCAGTCAATTGTTTGCTTCGCTTCAATACATTTCATTTAAAATTGCTAACGAAGTGCGAATTGCAAGCAGTCACGGTGATATAATTTATTTTATGTTTTATTTCATTTCACTTGCTTTCTTTTTGTAACGCCATTCACTCTATGCATTCAAGCATCCTACATTCATTCATTGGTAAAATTTATGTATATCAATTCATACTACATGCAGCGAATTGTAATTGTAAGAATTAGGCTGATATAATATGTCTGTATATCATCTTCTTCATCATTAATCATCTGTTGTTTAATTCTTACATCTAATATGTACCTAGGAATAGAGCATATATGTAGATAAATGATTTATCTCCTCTTTTCCTCTTCTCTCTTAATTACGTGTATAGATGTGTAGATAAATAATCAAATAACATTGTTAAAACTCTTAGTACCCTACAATTAAAACAGCAATAGATGATGGCACAATGTATGTTATTCTCGCTTTTGCATCGCATATCAGGTAAAGATTTCCCCAATCAATCGGCTCGTTTCCGCCTCTTGTGTTTAATATCTGCACACGCGTCCTTCTCTATAATAGATTTTAATATATATATGTCTAAAGATATATATGTATATGGTGACCTCATCCGAAAAACTGCGATAACTCCCTTTTCTTAACGTTATTTATATGTAAATATAGTACTATGTATTGTAAGGAAACGCTTAACCAACCTGAGTACGTATCGTGAAAACGTTGAATTTCGAATTTTGTTTTAGTTCTCTGTTTTGTATATATAATTAGAAAAAAACACGGTTGAGGAAACGTTAAAAATTGGTAATTTGATCAGAGAATCTTTCAATGAATCTATCGAAATTAAAAATAAATAATCACAAAAAATTCAAAAGTCAACAAAACTTAAGCCTAAAAATACATCGGATGCAATCGCAACGCGACTCATCTGGCAATAATACATACAAACATTTAAAATTATAAAAATCAATAGTTAAATTAACGGAATGATAATTGCAATGCGTATAAGCGCCACCCTTCCGTTTTTTTTGCTAGCTGCAGAACAGAGCATTCATATATCAATGTAAGAACAGTGCTTGCTGTCAGATTATTAGTTAAGTTATAGATAATTGTATAATATCAAAAAGATTGTGCTTCTGTCTCTCTGCAGAACTGACTAATAAAAAAACTAGAGTGTTTGTGTTTGCTTTGTTATCAATGATCATACGGTGTTATTTCAATTGGCACATGACTGATTTGCATTTTCCTACATTATTTTTTTTCATTTTATATAAATAAACAAAGAAACAAACACTTGAAACAAAAAAATAAGAAATTAATAATTAGAAAGCTATAGATTATAGATAGGAACCATATTTCCATTATAAATCTAAAAGTTGCAAAATATTAAACCAATTTCTGCATGTTGCACATTAATGGTTCAAATTACAAAAACTTAAAAAACATAAATAAAAAATTACGACAAATTTGGATCACGACTTCTGTATGTTATTAACTTTTGTTTTTCCGGTTTTTATAGCCATTTTAAATGACGTTTTCTTCTGCATTTGTATAATAAATTCATAGCTAAATATACGTATCATATATGAATTCTGTAAACTTTTGGTTGCGTAATGGCGTTTTAAACGACTACTCATTCACAATCGGTCTGCGCATTTGCTTTGAATGTGAAGTATAAATAGATTTCTATCGTGTTGCAAAATTATTGTTGTTCTAGGTGAAAGTTTTGAATAATCGCTAATGTTGCACTTATACTTTGAGCAACGTAAAACTGTCTGCCTATTTCATCTGTTGGCTAATTAAATGTAACCGAGCAGCGTAAATAGTGAATTATTAGAACAAATCAACAATTAGAAAATAAATCAGTTCTGTGATTAAACGTTAACTAAACCTATAAATATAAAAGAGATCAAAAATACTACTTGCCGTTATTTGATTTGATTGTTGGCGGTCGCTTACAAACGTAGATGCGGCGCGTCCGCCATCGCGTTTGCAGCCGGCGAATTTAAAATTTTGCGTGTTTCCGTTGCGTTGCTTGTAGCTATCGAATTGCATGTAAACGCCGCACCGCTTAAAGAATGTAGAGGGTATTGAGCACCAGGACGTGATGGTTGTTCTTGGCCAACGTGACCACGTAGCCTTCAGAAGTGATTTTTAATCCACAGCAGCGAGAGACCTATGCAAACCACAATTGCATTTTTAAAAATTCCATTGATTTATATAGTACCTTGATTTATATAGTACCTTGACATATGGGCATTCAAATTCAGAAATCAGATCGCCTTCGCGACCAAATACCGCCACATGGAAGCGGTTTCCATGAGAATCGCCAATAAGTACGTCGCCCGCATCGGAGATGTCGATACCATTAGGATAACTGGTGATATTATCCCATCCAATGCGGCGCAAGAAATTACCATCATCACTAAACACGACCACATTGTGACCTTTGAAGTCACATACGTAGAATTCTTTGCCTAAATTCACAAAAATGATAAAAACCTTATGCAGAAAAGTAAATTATGTTTCAAAGAATACCATGGATTGCAATATCAGATGGTTCGCGCATGTAATCGCTACAATCAAACCAACGAATGAGGTCCCCATTCTCGGAGATGACAAACACTGTCGGACTGACGCTGTCAACAGCAACAATCTCGCCATTGGCGGTCACAGCCAATCCAGCAACAATATCAATGTAGCGAATGGCGATTTTCTTCAAGAAGTGTCCATTCTTGGTGAAAATCTGCATGCGTGAACGCTCGTTACCGCGATCGCAAACAACGTACTTGCCGCTGGCACGCATCACGGCGACTTTACGCGGATACCAAAGCTGACCTTCATCTTTGCCAGCGACGCCAAATTGACACTTGAAACTGCCGTTTTTATCAAACACCTAATAATAACCAACCATTTCAGACACGTTTTTTATAAGAATAATGTACTAGCAGTCATACCTGAATACGATGATTATTTGTATCGGCAACAACAATATCCTCCTCCAAGCCAAGACAAAATCCATGAGGGGAGTTAAACTGCCCCTTACTAGCGCCCAATTGCCCAAACTTGCAGCGGATTTGCATTGGGCTCACTTTGCCAGCACGGGTGACAGGCGGGCCGCGACTCGCTTGGTGCGCGTGGCCATCTGGAACAATATCGTCCGGCGTGGAGAGCAATGGAGAAGTGGAAGAGGATACTGGAGCAAATCCGTTCAGCAGATTGTTAGTCATCGCAGGTGAGTTGGCGCGAATCATCATGCCTCCCCCGTTGGTCATGGCATGATCTCCATTATTGAACCCGCCAAGTTTGGCAAGCGATTGCAGATTCTTGAAAGCAGTGTCTGAAGTGAACAAATCCCCAAGGAATGGCTGAGTCGGTGACGTAGCTGGATTAGCGTTTTCCGCCAGACTAGCAAGCTGCGCAATGTTGTACTCAGCAATACTAGAAAATCCTTGCAAAGCAGGATTCATCTGCGCGATTGGCGGAGTTGTAGCCAAAGCCAAATTCTGCATGTTTGTATTAATATCTCCATCAAATGAAGACTGCATAGAAGTCGGCAAAGATATAGGGCTGCTGGTCGACTGGGAACCATCAGGAATAGTCCCGTTTATAGCCATCGGCGGCAAGTTGATTGGTGTGAGTCGCTTCTCGACAAGTTTTACAGCCTCCACAACCGCATCTGGCGGCGGAGTGCTTTCAGTACGGAAACTTCCAAAAAGCTTCTTCATTACGACCTCAAACTCTTGAATATCAGTGACAAACTCGACGAAATAGTTGCACTCCGGCTTAATTGAGTTCTTAACAAGGTTCTGCAACTGTGTGCCAACAATGCTGCGCAGATACATAATCTCCGACGCAGTGCCAACCTCCAAAACACGAGTAGCGTACTTACATGCATCCTCCAAGAGGCCAGTGTCATGTCCAACCTTTTGAGTCATGTCCATGATCTTTAGCTCTCGCTCGCGATAAATTGAGTTAAGACGCGTCAGTGCATCATCGCAACACTTCTCCAGAATAGCCTTGTAGCTCTGATACGTTTCGTTAATTAGATCCTTCGCAGACGACTTTTGGTTGGCGAGCTCCTCAAGGGCTGTGTCCAATTCGCCAGACGCCTTGTACATGTCTTTAACGCACTGCTTGGTTTCACCTAGCATGCGGTGCAATTCTTCGCGAACGCGAGGTTCTGACTCGAGAATCTGATCGTATTTGTGACCCGCCGCTGTACTGTGCTCCAACTTAATGCACTCTGTGCACACAGGCTTCTCGCAAGTGCTGCAGTAATAGATCACGTGCTCGCCAGCATGACGATCACAGGAGAGTGCCTTGTGAATGGTGATTTTCTTGCCTTCTTTGCGCATGTCTTCCAAGGAAACCACCACGTGCGTTTCGAAGAGCCGCATGAAGCGATGCGCCTTTTCGCAGTGGGCGCACAGCAAATTGTGGCAAGTCGAGCACCGGGAGACCGCCACCTCCTTGGCGGTGCAGCTCGTGCATTGTAAGTTCGACACATTGGTTACATCGGAGATGTTTGTCATCATCACATCCAGTGGCAGCGAAGCCAACTTCTTTGTGCCGACCTAGTGGTTAAAAAACCAACATGTTACAACAACTACTGCCCCCTACATCTTTATGAGATGGCGTTCAAGGTGACGCGCCACCCCTGAAAGGACACGTGCAAAATTGGGTCATGACCTAATTCGCCCGCATAATCCCTTCTGCATTGACCTAGATATTTCAATGCTACCTTCACTACTGCAATGACATCTTACTTGTTCATGTACCTTAGTTTCTTGGTCACAAATAGGACAGAAGATTCTTGTAGTACTTGTACCAGCATCTCCACCTTCGTCAATAAGTTTCTTGTCAAGGCAATGTTCACAAAACACATGCAAGCAAGATAGTAGCCTGGGAACAATCAATGGTCCTCTGCAAATACCAAAATAAACAGTCTTATTGGAGTAATGAATAGACTTTTAAAAAGATGTACCTGCACAGTCGGCAGCAGCAGCTATCGGAATCACCCAACAACGCGTTCTCCAAAGGACTAGAGCTACCACTCTTGATGCCATCGCCAAAAATTGTCGCGGAAAGGCTGAACTCCTCCGTGCCGTCGAAGTCCTTCTCGCAGTCCATGGCTGCGATTCGTGAAACTATCTCAGTTCTCAAGTAGGCGGTGAAAATCGTGTGTGACGAGGTGATCAAAGTAGGCCTGTTTGTCGCGTTGCACAGTTAGGAAACGTTTATCTGCACGGGGGAGAGAAGCAAACGTTGAATGAGGCGTGCAAAAAACGCGATAGCGTCTTGGCAAAAGAAAAGCTAGGTTATAATTAGGGCCTGCATTCGATCGTACTCGAGATGCGTGTCTAATTAATGCACCGCTGTGACATTGCACGCGGCACTGCAACAGCGATCGGTGAAGAAATTAGTGCAGATTATGCTCACTCACCACTGCCATACCGAGCGAATTTATTGTTTAGCAAATGGCGCGTTCCACTGCGAGTTCGCGTTTGAGCACTGCACCGCTGCTCCAAGTGTTGACCACTCGTTCGGTCGGCTTCGACGCGGCGGCGATTAAGCGCAAGGGCACAACCACCACCACGTAGGCTGATTTGTGTTGCAGTATATATGCGAAGTCGCGTGTCGCAGTGGAATGAGCGGCGGCGGATAAAATGAGCACACTGCAGAGAATGGAACAGATACAAGGGGTGGAGATGTCCTTCAAACGCAATGCATTTTATGTGGGGGACTGGAGTCCCGGTGCAGTATGAAAATGCTAATAGCATACTTTCTTAATTTCAATGATAAGAATCCTGTAATACGGCCTTGAATTGCGAACTTGGAAACGCAAAACTCTTTTAGGAAAAACTATTTCGCAGTATCAGCCGCATTGCGACAGGGGTGAAGAAGCAGAGAATTTCAAAATATATGCGCGCGGATGTCGGCCATTTCAAATGTTATAAATATGTACATAGTTGTGAATCTGAATTAAATCAAATAGAAGTGTTGATATACTTACCGATTTCGGAGTTGGTAATCGTTTGTAATATTATTGAACGTAGGGTTTCACACCTAGTCTATCGACTGCTCAATGGCAAATTAAATCTCGTTTAGAATTAGCTAAAACACTCGTTGCTTGGATCACAACAACGATGTGCAAATGTTTTATAAAGCCATCTTTGAATTTCAAAATAAAGAGTGTAGGCAACCTAAGCCACAAAAAAATTAAATTTCACTATATTGCATCTATGGGCATAAGATATAAACCAAAAAATCAAATGCAATAAATTTCGAGCCAAAACTGAAACTAACAAGTTCACATTTAGATGGTGGCCTGCGCAGGTAAATTGGTAAATTGTAAAATGATTTCGATAGTCAATAATTTTATACAAATTAGAGTATTTATATTATTTATTAGTTATATTTATTATTAAATTAATTACTGTTAAAATAATCAAAATTGGACACGTCGTCAAAATTGACTTGATTATTTCCTTGTCCAGGCCCCTGGCCCATTTGCTGCTGACTTATTGGTGGTCGGGGGCCACCCTGTTGCATGTGGCCACCCATCTGGTTTAGTTGACCCATTATCTGAGGCCGATATTGCGGTTGTTGTTGTAGAAGTGTTCGCAAACCAGGGTTATTCGTGATTTGCACCGGACCTGGACGCATCATGCGTTGTTGATTCGGTCCTGGATTGCCTTGAGTGTTCATACGCTGTTGCTGTATCATGAAAAAAAAACATAAACAATTTGACAAAATTATGGATGAATTTTCTCACATCTAAGATTTTGTATTGCATTTCTTGTTGTTGCGCAAGTTGTAGCGCTTCCTGCAGTTGCTGCGTCTTCATATGTGAAATCCTCTCGAGTTGATTCTTGTACTGCTGCTCCTGCTGCTGAGCGACTTCCAATGTTTGTTTAAGTTGGTTTATCTTGTCCAAATTAGCCTGGCGCTCTGCTTCTAACTGATTGGCAAATGGCTGTCCCTGAGGACGAGTCTGCCCTGGCATCATGCCTGTTCCGGGATTCCCACCAGCCATTGCTTGATTAGGCGGCGGTTGCTGCTGGTTGGGCATAGGCATGCGCATCCGCTGCTGCATAGGCCCCCCAGGCATATTCGGGTTAATCATCGCCGGACTGGCCATACTAGGTTGTTGTTGTTGACTTGTAGATGTTACAACATTTTGGGTCAACTGTCCGCCGCCCATAGACATCGTGTTCGCCTGGGACATCATCATGCCTTGCTGAGCCCCCGTTTGGGGCGTGGACGTATTTGGCATTTGATTCGAGACGCCTATTTGGCCGCCTTGAGGGTTCATTGTTGGTCCAGCACCTTGGCGCATCATATGCGTAGATTTCTGTTGCTGAATGACCTTTCTCAGTCTATCCACGAATGCAACCTGGTCGTTTGGTATAAACCCTAAATACGCTCGCTTCTCTGAGGTGTACAACAAAATTAGTACTTTAATATCACACGTTGTAGGGCTGGGCGTGCTGGTGAAATGCACGCATCCAGCAAAACCATTGCTCATAACTTTCGTAAGCGAGTCCAGCGCTTCGCAAGGAAGCGGGTGGAAGAAAACACTCTTCGAGTTCTTTAAATAGGCCCCACCAATATTCCCAATTAACTGTTTGGGCATCAACTGCATGATTAACTTCATAGGCCAACCATCCGCCTTGAGTTCTGGCTCGCCGTCTTTGACGCTTGCTGAAACAGAACATTGCACCTGCTTGGTGACTTTTTGATTATCAGGCAGAACCTTAGGTTTTTCAATCCATTCTAATACTCCTTGCCAAATAGTAGATCGACCAGGATTATTCATTTGCATGCTAGATCCAGGCCCTTGCTGACCTTGTCCTTGAACAGAGACTTGGCCTTGAACCTGACCTTGCATCTGATTAGCATTTTGTTGCTGTTGATTGGCATTTTGTTGTGCTTGCTGCATCTGCGCCGCTACAGCATTAACATTTCCAACATTCTGTTGAACATTGGGCGGTACCCCAACACCTCCTTGGTTAAGCTGATTGACGTTTGCCATAGAAGTTTGAATATTCTGTTGCTGCTGTTGTTGTTGCAAATTCTGTTGTTGTTGCATATTCTGCTGCTGTTGCTGCATGCTTTGAAGATTTTGTTGTTGTTGCGCCATTTGCTGCTGGGACATTTGTTGCTGCGGGTTCATCTGTTGCTGTTGCGCTTGCGCCTGTTGTTGTTGCTGCTGCTGCTGGGCCATTTGCTGTTGCATTCTTATTTGCTGCTGTTGTTGTTGCTGCTGTGCAGTTTGCATTTGCTGCTGTTGTGCGGTCATTTGTTGTTGAACATTTGGATTGTTTACTGGGTGCAATAAAATATTTATAATGAAGTATAAAAATGTAATTTCTATAGACTTACGTTGGTTGAATTGATTTACTGGATTAGGTAACGAATTAGGCGGTTGAGTTAATTGCGCAATCAACGCACTACCTTGATTCTGATTGCCCTGAGGATTGTTTTGCATAAACGGTGGGCGATTTTGCTGCTGCGGGATGCACCACCTTGCTGGAGGACGATTTCCCATGCCGATACCAATTGCTTGGTTGTATCCTGGCGGTGCTTGCATAGGTTGATTGGGAAATTGCTGATTCGGCATCATACCTGGCCGAACTTGGTTCACCATAATATTGGGCTGCATGGAGTTAATTGACTGAGGATTGTTGGCTCGGAAAACATTATTGGGCACTTGGTTTGGTGTCGCATTCGGGTTTTGATTCAACATATTCGGATTAACAACACCCTGTTGTCCTCCACCAGAAATCGGGCTATCATTATTAGCAATAGGGCTAGGAAGAGAAGGAATCATTGGGTTAGTACTACACATTTGATTGGGAGTTGCTGAAGAAGATACCGGACCACTGGGTGGGGTCAATGGTCTTTCTTTTAAAGAGAATCCTTTGAGAAGAACTAAATGTCTGGGGTCTTTAGCGTAATTTTTTGTCTGAGATATAGACAGGTCTCCACCTGCTTTCTCAAAAAGTTTATACAAAGAAGGAATTTTTCGAGGGGAAATTATAGATAAGTTTATTTCATTTTCTTGCAAGAGCGCTGCTAATTGTTCGGTTGTTTTACCCGAATAGTTATAGGATTCTAATACAGGAAGCATATAAGGAGGTGAATGGCAGATAAGAATGCAATGTTTCTGCACTGAACTGTTTCCCGTCGTGGCTGCGTCGCGTTTCTGGCTAAGTTCTTCAAAACAGTTTAGTGCAGTTGCCAGACCTTCACCGATATTTGCATGGGATTCTGCCTTCCCTCCTATTAGTCTATCAAATTATATAAATTAGAATATATTTAATGTAAGTATGGTTTTATTAAACTTACTCAAGCTTTTCAAACGCACTGAGAAATTTGCTGGGACTTGAAAACGGACCTATGGCATCACTGCTTGGTCTTGGTAAGCAGTCGGCTGCCTGGTATGTAACAATTCCGTATTGGCAATTAGCATTCTCTGAGAGGTAATTTACATCTTCAACATTTCCCTGACTGAAGTACCTACGCAAATACAACAATTACTTGTAAAATATATGGAACAAAAAGAAAAAGTTATAGCATTGTAAGTGAAAGTAAAAAATTCAGATGTGTAAATCGTATCATACAACAGCAAGGTTACATTGCATTGCAATACCTCAAACCATTTTCAAATATCCATTCTATTGGATTCATCATGTAAATGTTTTTAATTGTACGTTTGTAGATAGACATTGAAAATAACTTACTCAAGTGAAGGCATAATGTAATTTGTCTTCAAATCATTGATATATGCCCCATTGACTGCCGTAGCTTCAATAACGTAGACAATATCGGCCTGGAGCCCATGGTCAGCTTGGCACACGACCATGTTGAAGAAGTTAAAACTGATTTAAAATTACACAAAATTGGGTAATTAATTGATAAATACTTTCATTATATTGCTGTTGCACGTTTTCGGAAATAAATTTAATTATTATCCGATTGATATACTAACGTTTTAAACACAGCAACTCACAACAACAAATTCCGACTGAAGTGAACGTAACCTATTAAGTTTTAGCAATCGAATGTTTAACTAGCGCCCTCTAAATCAAGGGCACAAACCTTTTCCCGCTTTTTAGTTCAGTTTGAAGATTTAATTGGGGTAATAATATAATTCATGTTAACTATACGAAAATATTATATTTCTGACTCTGTGTAATGACATGAGATTAGTTATAATGCTGACACATTATTGGTGAATCTAACGTTTATTTTGTGGACACTTGCTCCTCATCTTCTTCTATTTTCTTCCAATATCGTTTTTTGGCATAGTATCCTCCTCCAATAGCCCCACATATAATCAATATGGCAATTAGCAATCCGACTGATACAGACAATGCGCTGCTTGACGAAATTTTTAAGCTCACTTTCATACTCCCTGCTTGATAATCATTATACGACAATGCAAATACTTGGAAATGATATTCGTGTCCTGCTTCTAAATTATTCACGAGAAACGAAGTATTCGTGGTCTCTCCCGACCCATGGAGGTACTCCTGAGGGCCTTGGAACCATTGAACCACATAACTGCGTAGTTCCTCTACGCCATATTCCGGTGGGTCCCAGGTGACCAAATATCCATTGGCAGTCTCATGCACGCGTACATCTCTGGGACTGCCAATATTAGCAAAGGTGTTCATTCCTACTGGTACAGGTTGGTCCAAGCTTGATGATTTTGTCCACACCCGTATAGTTTTGCTAAACAATCCATCGCCTTCTTCATCTTTGCTCAGAATCATAAATTCGTATTCAGTACCTGGGGTGAGATTAGTAATTGTTGCCTCAAGAGCAGCTTGATCTGCTACTTTTAAAGTGCGCCATTCACTCGTATGCACTGGTCTGAACCAAATGTTGTATTCAATATGTGGTCGTGTGCGTCCAGCTACCCATTTTAGGTTCACTGAGTTAGATGTTGCTTCAGCGGTGAGGTTATAAGGTGCCCTTGGGGGTATGTTCTCCACGATGACTTCTGTATCTGTAGAAATGGTTGCTGCTTCATTGGTTGCAGTACAACGATAGACCCCGCGGTCTTCTTCTTGAATATTTGTTATGGTCAGGTTACCATCGCGCACAGAGAACCGTCCTACGGGTAAGGAAGATCCATCCTTCTAAATAAAAATATTGTTGAGGTATGGTTTAGAAATATGTACAAGAGTTACTTACGCGGAACCAGTGGACAAATGGCCGATGTTCAGTCTCACTGTCTCTAGCATCGCAAGGTATTTCTAAACTTTCTCCCAATTTTGTTAGGTACATGTTGTTTGGTGCGATTACAAAGACAGGAGGGCGCTGAACAATAACACGCACACTGGGCGATGGTCCTTCAGTACCCAGATCATTATACGGTGTGCATGTATATTGCCCATTGTGGGATTCGTCCACTTTGCTAAAATACAGACTACCATTGCGTCGGTAGAATACCCCTTGGACATTGTAAGGGTCAAATAGGAATCCATCTTTCTCCCAGCGCAAGTTCGTCAGAGGTGGGTTTGCTCGAAAGTGGCAATCGAGCATTGCGGATCGTCCATAGGGGAGGTGAACTTCTCTTGGTGCATAAATAACTTTAGCTTTATCTGCACAAACAAATTTACAATAAAATAAATTTCAGAATAAGGTCAAACGAAGAATTTTCTTCACATTGGACGTTTAAATTCGCTTTGGCAGTTTGTTTTTCACCATCGTCCCGTATGGCTTCGCATTCGTACTCGCCACTGTCCCCCATCAAGGCTGGTCGAATAGTGAGAGAGCCTTCTGAGTCTACCCAAGATCTTTGCAAGATATCCGGGACGTCTTTCAATGGAATTCCGTCTTTGAACCACGTGACCGTGGTGTCCTTGTACTTGGTAACGCATGAAAAGTGCGCTTCTTCATTCTCCAGCGTTGTTTGGTTGATCGGAGGGATTGCCAATAGGTTACCTCCTCGACACAAAAAGCCACACGTAATCACAACTAACAATCAACAATGCGGGTTACCATTTACGGTGAGGTAGAACCAGGTCCCATTGTTACGTGATGCTGGCATCCGGTTCGGAAACAGCACTTTGCATTCGAACCAGCCGGTGTCGGATTCGCGCACAGAGGTCAAGTTGATGGACGCACCTCCAAAACGCACCGTGTGTTTCTCGTTCAGGAGGTGAATCCTTCCTACGTAGGGGTCTGCAGCGGTTAGTTTACCTTCATACCAGGAGAATACTGTTTTTCCCTATAAAATATCGCATTACTTTTAAAATAATTTATGGAGTTTTCTAAAGTTTTCTTCTTACATCCTTGTTCCAGTTCAATATGTACGGAATTGGAATATTCTGAGGAAAGTCCAAATCGCAGTTCATAATGATATAGTCACCCACTGCTGCCGTCAAATACGTTGGTTGCTTATCCTCGTCATCGTAGAGGTACGACCCACCGAGGGCTGTTAGCAATCCAAGAGCACATATCGTGTACGCGCACAAGGGCTTGGCCATTGTATCCAAGCAGAAGCACTGTTGCTGTAGTAAAAGTTGAATGAAGTCAGACGTAAATTATGCAAATGTAATTTGCGGCAGCGCGCGCACGGATTGAATCATTTGAATGCACAGGATGCACTAAAAGAACGCACTCGTCGCATTCTGGGCAGCGTTCGTCGCAAAGGTAAAACGCGAGATGACGGCCTGCCAGTGCGTGCGGACGTAGATGTTGGTGAACCAACTGGACACGGACACAAATCAGATATTTGTGTGCTGAGAGGGAGTGGATAAATGCGAAGAATTAGATTAATTTAAGGTCGTATTACATATTTAGTCCACTTAACCAGCATTTGCCAACGGCAAGCAAACACTGCGAGGCTTCCACTGGCCGGTTTTGTTGTTTTTGGGACAAAGCAACAAACACAAGAATTAATGATTGTTTTATGGGAAGTGATGTAACTAACATTTGATGAGCTGGAAATTGGAGCAAAGCTAAAGACTTAGGATAAATGAAAAGTCATCTTAAGTTATGACAACTTTGTGAAAGTTTAGAAAAGTTTTGTCTGGAATATTGTAGCGCATTCCAGGCACTAATGCATGTAACGTAGTGTAACAGGGCGGAACGGAAAAGCCAAATAAAACGCAATTTCAATTATGCAATTGTTCAAACCCACCTAGTGCGCGGTCAATAAAGAACGAACGCGGCAGTTAGGCAAATGCATCAATGGTTATTCAAGGATTGCGCCTGCTGATAATGTTTCTACTATTTTTTCCACTGTTAACGTGGCAATGGTGTAACACGAGTGCAGGAAAAGCTACGAATATCTAGATATCAATTTTCTATGGTTTGGTTAGAGGTGTCAGGTCATGCTTTTGACCATACACCAAGTGAATGTAACGTAACTTGTTTAAAAATACCCATAATGTAATGTAAATATTAATTTCAATGTCAACATGATTAAAACTTGTTTTGATTGGCTGGATAACATAGGATATACTGAGAGAAAGCTCTTTATGTCAGACTGGACACTGGGCAATAGAGTAGATGCGTCTTGTTGCGTTCATAATAATTGATTGTCATTTGCAAGCTGCGTAGGTGAATTTAGATCACTTCAATTTCAATTCCAGACAACGCATAGTTGAATAGTTAAAACGTTAAACGGTCGTTGGTTGCGTTTACTTGCGATGCGCTCAAGTAGTACCACAAGCTCCTATCTAAGTTGATTTATTTGGTTAAACAATTGAATCAGCAATAATACGCACGCGCTGCATGGATGATCGGATTAAAACTACAATGTGCATGTTCAATTCATAATCCTTGTTATTATTTCTATTTGTTTCTTCAATCTCGTGTTGTGTTGCAGTAATGTAATGTAATAATTGCTACTAAAGTTGATGTTAAAGTGAGTTGAAGGATGTGGAGTACGAATAGAAGTAACTGTCAGTAAAACTTTGTTAACTTTGTTCTTTCTTCATCTGGTTTCTGGTTGGTTATACAATTTGAATAATGTACAGTCATATCAATTATCTACATACTCAGGCGCATGCGCTTTTGTTAATTAATTAAGTAATAATGTTGCTCGAGTTCGATTTGAAATGCTTGAATGCTGAATTGAAAATGCTCGAAAAGTGGTGAGAATGATTTGACTTGTTCGTTTACATGGCGTGCACTTATTGTATTCATGCTTAAGATTAAGTTTTCTTAGAAACCACAATACAATACAGTACAATACAGTAAAGTGCAGAATCCGTCCTTAATCTACGTAAACTATGTAGTCATAAATTAAGGTAGGTTTTCTTAACGTTAAAAATATTTGCATCATTCGCAGAAGTTCAATTAGATTAGGTGAGGTTCTTTACAAGTTTGTTATATGCTTAAAATTAAACTAATGTTCATTCATTTACTCCGCATTTATAATATTGAATCAGGAAATGATTTTGGTATAGAATTTATATAGGATTTTTTATTTATTTCTCTTTAAATTAATTAATATGTTTCGATATCTCCGTTATTTCATTAGGTAATTAATTGCTAGGCATTCATTCACATTCATCTCTTCTCATTTCATACAGTTTTACAATTTTTCCTTGCTTCGTAAGTACAGTTTGCAAATGAATCGCGTGTATATTCTGTTCATATATTCATATATATTTATTTCTATATAGATTTATTTATTTATGTATAATATATATGTATGTATAGAGTGAGAAATAGCGAAATTAAAAGGCATGGAATTTCATGTAAATCAAGGCAAGACGTAATGGCTCCGTGTTTGTTTCTTTCTTTCATTTTTATCATCATCTTCGTATTTCTAGTTATATGTGATTTTTATTCTTACATACGCTTTATTTCATATCATAAAAAATTCTTAGAATTTCATTTCGTAATATATTATTATTTATATTTTATATATTTATATATAATTACAATTACAGTTTGCTTCCGCATTTCTTCACGTTCTTCGTTTAAAGTAAGTTCAAACAAAAAGTAAGAAAACAGATTTAATTCGAATTGATTTTAGATTTCTTTATTTATTTATTTTCAGTTTAAACTTCCCCTTGCTTTGCTTTGTTCATTTCTTCATTTAGCACCCGCACTTATTTAAATAATTACTTTATGAATTAATTACACAGTCAACAACTTAACGCTAATTGTACTCAAAAAAAATATCACTTAACATGCCTTGACATTGCACGCACAATCAGATCAGATCAATAGATTCCTAAACAATATTTCAAAGTCCAAGTATAGTCAAGGTCGAACATAATATTCTTAATACATTTTAGACATTCAGTTTCTCCGCTTTCTCCACCGCAATCTCTTAAATACTTCTCATATATGTATATGTATATGATGTAAGTATAATTAGTGAAAATTAGAATTGGTTTCGCTTTCGTCGCGCTTTGTAAGTGGGTTATTTAGTTAATTACATTGTAAAGTTGGTGGCTTGTTGGTTGTGGATGTTGGTTCCTCCTTCAGTGTGTATTAGCGTTTTATTTGCATTAATTAGTCTTTGAGAAGTGGACAAAAGATTATTGGATGTTGATTTCCGATTCATTCGTTTCGTTAATGATTGAGCACAGGAGGTACCTTCGTCACTTATAACGCAGTGCAACAATTTTACTGCGCTAATCGTACGTCTAATACGTTAATTGTATTACGTTAAACATCTACTTCATTTCAATCAATCAATTAATCAATTAATTAATTTAATAATTTACGCAACAGCCTGGTGAGTTGGTCGCGACTGGTGGGCCGCGCGCTAAAGCGTTAGAATTTATTATGTTTTCTTCGTTTGTTTCTTTACTTCTTCTTATCTTAGTTTTTCCTTTGTGAATTCTTTCGGTGAGGTGAAAAACTAGAGCAAAATTTTTCATCCCAGCGGAAGCAATCGCGTTCGCTCGCAGTTGATGACATGATGCGCTCTGATGTTCACTCTCTACTTTCGCTTTCCTTTATAGTAATATATTATTGACTCTTGAAATCATGAGGATAATGGTGTAAAGGCACCGTTCTCAATATATTCATATTCGCAACTTAGCTAGGTTCTAGTAGAAAATATTGCTTGGGAGTACTTTTTGGTTTTAGTTTACCTTTCACCTATCTATCTCTGCATCTCAATACAACTTATATTCGCGCGCAATTGTTCATGTCATCATCCTGCCTTTGTCACTGGTTCAAGACGTTTTCTTCTTTCGGAATTTTTCTTATAAAATTGTGTATGTGTGATCAGTTCTCATTTCTTGAGCTTTTAATTTAGTTCAATAATTCTTATCGCTTACTTAAGATTACTTTAGTGTAATATGATTAGGTTTAAACTGCTTCTTTTCTCATCATCTTCTTCAACTGCTTTTCAGGTATAATTTACAAGAATCGTACTTAACTTACTTCTCTTCTTAGCAATCTATAAGTAAAGCATCAATATCTGATTTTGTTTAAACTTTGTATGTTTGTTCTTTTGTGTACGATATATCTCTATATAATGTATTTTTCATCTGTCTCGTCGCTCCGTGCGTAATTAATTTAAGTACTGTAGTATTTTAGTAATCGTTTGAGAATTTAGAACATGTGAATCACACTAAAAACAGTTTAGTCACTCTGCGGGATTAGCAAGCGCTCTCAAGTTCGTGGTGACTGATACGGCGCTTTGCTTGCCGCTTACGGAACTCGTTGAACTCTTCTTTCATCGCCTGGACGCGCGCGTCGATGTTGTCGTATCGCGTGCTTCGTAGCGTCTTGCGAAAAGCAGGTGCGTCGAGATCCATCTCTCGGGGGCCAGTCGGCGTGCTGGGGGTGGGCGTCGGCGTCGAGGGGTCGAATTCGTAGTGACCGTCGACGCTACCGACGTCCACCGCCTTGAGATGTTCGGAGGCAGATGGCGATGAAGAGACTAGGTCCAGCCAGTATCCGACTAATGGTGGCGGTGGCGGAAGAGTTGAAGTTACCGGCGGCGGCGGAGGTGGCCGATAGGGTGGTAAACGCCAGTCAGTGAAGGTACTGCCGCTCTGAGAACTCTGGTTCTGCTGGGAGGAGGTATTTTTGCTGCCAAAACCGCTGCTGGAGGACCGACTCTCAGGCGAACGGTCCAGGTGGTCTGGGGAGCCAAGTTCAGGAGCACTTCGGGCAATACGTGCGTGTCGAGGTAAAAGTCTCGCGCGGGAACGAGAATAGGCGGTAGGGAGACGAATACGTGGAGAGTCACGGATGGGGTGCACCGGGATAAAGCCCTGAGATTCCTCGTGGATGGCTCGTAGACTGGGCAGCTCCTGGGAGTACCGCTCGTGCACGGAACGCAGCTGGACAAAGCCCGGCGGGGGCGGGTATGACCGGTCTGCGCTGCTCGGGTATCGCACGGAGCTGAGATCACTAAAGTACATGGGTGTCCATGGCGATAGGAGCAGCGCACTAGATGTGGCCGGGGAACTGGATTGGATTTGGACTTGTGGATGTGCTTGTGGATGAGATTGAGGATGGAAGATTGTTGGGATGGGCTTGACAGGGTATTGCGGGTGCTGCCCGGCGATGAAACGCGCCAGAACGCGGGCACTTTGTCCCGAGGCATCCGAGCGTAGACTAAGCTCACTGGGGTAACCGATTAAAGGTCGGCGCCAGGAAGCGCGATTCGGCAGGGTTGACGGACGAGAAAGAAACCCGCCATCGTCACTGCTTGATAGATTTGAGATACTGTCCGCCGCGAGAGATGAATCCCCCAACACAAAACGGCCGTCAGCCGTACGCGATATTCGCCCGAGAGACTTTGATGGGGTTTGGAGGTATTCCGAGTGCCAGCTTAGCGTGCTGCTTCCTGAACGGCAGCGGTCCCTGGGCCACACCCAATTGATCACAAAGTGTAACACTCTTACACCTGGTACTCGGCTTTTCCTAAGTCTGAGAAACACACCGTTAGTCTTAATTCAAAAGGTCATTCAATATGCTACAAAATTAATGGAAAACAAGCAAGATCACCAACTGCTACAAAGGTACGTATAGGAAAACTTAAACCTGCAAAAATCAATCAAAATCCTTGCCAACAAAAAACGAAAACGTGGGTGAGAGGAGACAATACAAAATCAAACTCCAATATTGAAACGAAATTGAGTATAAAAGTGCAAAATTGCATGCGAATGGCGAACGAGCGAACGAACGAGCACTTGGCAATCCGAGGCACGTGCAATGTAATGTAATCTAAGATCCTGGAGGCAGGCAGGCAGCCAGCCAGGCAATAACAATTTGCATGTGTTGTTGTCCTGGCATGTCCCGACTGAACACAGGTGTGGGTCTATCTATGTATCTCAGCCAACGTAAAGTTTCGATCTGTTCGAGAATGGTTCACTTGTGTGTGAGTCTCGGTCGGGAGCGGGTGATGGTGGGTAAAGCAATGAGCGTGCGAGCGTAATAGTAAGTTTTGAACCAATACATGTGAGATGATAGAGTGCGAACGAACAGATGCGGCTCAGCGTATCCCTTCACCTTTTTTCCTCCTGTTCCACGCGAGCGGGCGGGCATTAACACATTGTTGGGATCAGAGACTGATAAGAGAAGAGTATTACAAATATATTTACACAATTTGCGGCGTCTGTTATGTCTGTGTAGGATGTAGTGGTATGTTTCTTCGTGTGAATTAATGTTTTCTAGAAAAGTGCTCGGCACCTTCAACTAACACAATCCAAATTCAAATTCAAGTCAACAACTTAAAGGTATTTAAAATTAAAGGACAGCACGACCCTAAGAGTTGCCATTCCAGGAACAAATGAAGCACACAGAACAATTGTCAGCTAATTGTCAGCTAAATCGCAAGAAGATATCAATCACTTTAATCAGATCAGAACGGATGCGACCGTGACCATGACAAGAAGACATGAATGAGTAATGAAAGTACGAGAATGATGAAGAGAATGATGGCGACAGCTAGAAACAGTCATCTAGGTATAAATTCGCTCACGTTTTTCTTCGCAAAAGTTTACAATTTGGTCGCATTGTCAGGGGGCTCAAGCGGGCGTTTACGGTTCGTGTCAACGCTTGTCCCAGGAATAATAAACACGCTCTCGTAATCTCGATAAGACTCGGATTCGACCGTCCTACAAGACAAGGTATTACTTCTTGGTCTTGTATGGTTGCTACTTGTTGGTAAACTTTGTAAGGTAGGTTAGTATCGTGTGGTTCCGTGTGGGGTGTCATGTATTCGTCGGAAGGACACTTACTTTTTCAAAGGCACTTGACTATCTGATGCACCTCCGCCGTTTCGCGAGTCTGTGATACGGCATGCTACCATATTATAAGCTGTAAAGTAGAAATATGTTGTGAAATTCATCATTACCTAACTAGCACAACAAGGTACCTTTCTCTTGTTTCCGTCGCTTGCGTTTGTTACAAATCTTAACGGCACACACCGAGAGAATGATCGCCACGATGAAGAACAGAATTCCTCCTACCACACCTGCTGTGATGGCTTTATGTTTAACGCGAGCGGGCACCGGAAACTTGACTTCTTCGCTGCTCTCGTAGCTCTTAAGCGAGTTAGCCAGTACTCGAAAGTAGTATGTTCTTCCACCAACTAAATTTTTTACTATTTCCCAAACAAAAGTCAGTTTTATTTGAAACAAGAGAGAAATGAAATATTCTACCTAGGTAATTGGTATCCTCGGGTCGGATGTGGTTCTTATTGAGGTTCTTCCATGGTCCATCCGTCCGGTACTTGATGGTATAATGTTGAATCAAATTAGCTCGTTCTAGTGGTGCCTGCCAAGTAATCATGAACCCGTTGGCAATTTCGGTGACTGTCAAATTCCTCGGAACTCCAGGTTTCGGTCCTATGATTACATCCAATAAACATTTAAAACTTCATCTGAGTTTATACCATGGATATTAAGCAAAAAGAGACCCCACAAAGCAATTTTAAGATGGTGGTTAGTAAGCGTAGCGTAATTCAGCACAGAATGTCAAGTAGACAAATGGGCGAGACGCATACCTTTGGGTTTCATAACTGGAGGCACATAAACCGCCCCAGTGGAATCCGTTGGCAAAATAACAATACTATAATCTAAAATATCTGGAAAATAAGAAATAAAAACACTGTAGATAAACAATTCTCAGAGCAAACACGAAACCTGAGGGATGCCATTCTGTACTGAATTAAAACGCTTTCTAGAGTAAACACGCTACTTCCTTACCAGAATCTATAGCGGCTGGCACTACGGGAGTCAGAGTCACTTGGACTTGAGGTAATCCCACTTCTTATCCAACCAAGAGTTAGCATGATTTTTGTAAAAGACAAGTTCAGTACAGTTAGCAACAGGGGACAAGAGTCTACGTGTGTCTCTGCATTTAAAATGTGTTTCTGATTTGTTTCTGGATTTATTAGATTATATTGTTCATTCGGCTGTTCAACTTTGATACGTGTGAAGAAAATAAGACGAAAACCTAGTGGTAGATAAGAGTGAAGCATACCTAATGTTCCCACCGTGATGATCTGGCTCATCATACCATCGCCCAGTGCGTTCTTCCCTACCACTTGAAACTCGTAGAGTGTGCTCGGTGCCAGTCGGTTGATGGTGACTTGAGTGCTTCCCGAGGGTGTCACTGGGATAGTAGACCATTCATTCGCCCCTGCCTCCCTGTACCAAATGGTGTAGTCTTGTTTATAATCCGGGCCTCCACTGTACCCTGGCATCCAACTTAACGTAACTGCGAATTCAGACGCGGTTCCAGTTAAATTGTACGGAGCATGAGGCTGAGTGCCCTCAACCACCAATTGAGTAGTTGATACAATAGTGGCCACTTCGTTGGACGCTACACACTGATAGAAACCAAAGTCGGAGCGCCGAAGAGACTCAATTGTAATATTTCCACCTGTGGTTCGGATGCGATTCTTTTGCAGAGCCGTTCCATCTCTGCGCTGCCATTCGATGTGCGGTTTCTGTGTACCTTCTCCTTCCTGCGCGTCGCAATGCATTTCGACCGTTTCTCCCACTTTACGCTGGTACATGTTCTCAGGCTCGATGGTAAATACCGGCGGTTTACGGACGAGAACCTCCATGGGTCCAGAAGAACCTTGTGTCCCTTGAGCGTTGTACGGCGTGCATGTATACCGCCCTTGGTGGTTCTGGTTAACACGCGTAAAAAGCAACGAACCGTTATTCATGATGACAATATCCTTGGTTTGGTAAGGTTCGAGGAGGCGTTTGTCTTTGGTCCACGTAACGTATTGTAGGGGAGGGTTCGCTTTAATATAGCATTGGACGACGCCTGCGAGTCGGAACGGGAGATACTGTATAGTCGGGGTGAAGGTGACTTTGGCTGGATCTATACAAATAAAAAATTTAAAACAATACACAATGAACGTAAATTGTGCCATGTAAACATCCTACATTCAACGTTCAAGTACGCTGACGCTGATTGAGGCTCCCCGATACCATTGCTGACCTCGCATATGTATTGGCCGCTGTCATCTGCATTCACTGGGTTAACCACTAAAGAACCATCTCGTCTGATGGTGACCCTTGTCTCCAGTGAAGCGACCTCTTTGACGAGCGCGTTCTCCCGGTACCATTTCACCGTGACATTTCCAGGTAGTGCCTTAGCCTCGCAGTTGAACTGTACCTTCTCTCCTTCAAGTTTGGTCTGGTTTGTCGGAGGCACCATGATGACTGCGCCGCCTGCGATGATAACCCTTGCCGTGTGTGACACCTGCCCTTCGCCATTACGTGCAATGCACGTATAGTCGCCGATATCCTCATGATGAATGTTAGATATTCTCAATTCGGTCCCATCGTTGAAAATTCCGATGCTTCCTGACGGCTCCACGAGATTGGCATCTTTGTACCAGAGTATCTCCGGTGTAGGAGTACCCTCGGCCTGACAGTTGAGAATGATGGCGTCGCCGAGGTTCACGTAGATGACATCCTCAGGCGTGACGAGGAAACGCGGCGGCGCGTGCACGTCCAGGTGGAACCATGTGCCATTCTTGTGCGAGTTCGGGGACCGGTTGAGAAACACCACTTTGCACTCATACCAGCCCTGGTCCGACTCGCGGATGTCGGTCAGGTTGAGCGATGCAGCACCGTAATGCGAGTCCTGCGGCACGCGCGACACGCGTCCCTCGTATCCCGGCCCACTGTGCGTTGGGTAACTGTCATACCATATGTATATTGGAATGTCCTGACCCTAAACAAGTATGTTACTATTAGACCCAAGAATTCAGAAGGGCGCAGCCCCCCCTCGTGTCCCAAGCAAGAGATTTGCAAAAATCCAGAAAAGGGCTGCGCGTTGCTTTGGCAAACAGGATCAATCACATTTACGTCAATTACAGATATAGTCATGCCTAAATTTCTGGAAAGTCATGCATACGAGCAGTGCTAGTCTATGATATATACAAACATGCAGAAAGATTTGAGGAGCTGAGAGTGAGTCCATTAGTAAGTGATTACATATAATGCGCTCTCCCGGGCCGGGGACAACTGATACATCATTCAAACACGAACAAAACACATGCAATGTACACGTCTAAGGGAGTTAGAGAGAGAGATGACAAACAGTGTTGTGCGGATTGGGCTGTGATTTATTTATTGCGCATTTCTTTGTTCAAAGCCTTCCCGGGCTCTCTCTAATCTCCGCATTGGTGGCCCATCAAAAAATAGCAAACAAAGTATTCAAATCATTTTGAAATTCAACTTCGAATTCAAAATTCAGAACAACAATACCCTTCTGGGTTCTAACACGAGGTGCTAATATATTTTTTATGTATGCTTAAATTCAAAATACCACCACCAATAAGAAGAGTAAATCGTATCAAAAACAGGGTACTTAGTAGTAGTGCTGAGAAGAGACGTGAAATCGTACCGTTTCGCCTACCTTCTTCTCCCATTGTAACACATAGGGCACAGGGTGTCCTTCGGGAAATTCCACTTGGCAGTTGAACACCACCGACTCACCCAATATCGCTGTAATGTGCACAGCATCTTGAAAACACGAACCTGTTCAAAGTCCATAAATTAAACATGACCGTCTTTCAAATTTAAGATGATTAAGGGTTACCTTCGTGTACCTGCAGTACTAGCAGACCAGCTATCAGCAGCAATATAACCGCGGTGCCTGTCAGTGGACGAGACTTGACCCCTGGGTCAGTGCACATGCCCATCCCGTCGATCCCATACCTCCAGCTAGCGCAACCTCATAGCTGATCCCCCTGAAACCACCAAGTAAACACATATAGGTATATCTAGAAGCAATATAGGAATCTTAAAATGTTATGAGTTTAATTGCGGCACATAAACATAAAAACATCAGTTATTAGTTGGCCGGTTGTTGAGTTGTGTTGCAGTTGACTTAAAGCAATTGGCCCCTATTATTAGAGTAATTTTTCGCCCTGATAGGCGAACGAAACGAAAGGAGGTAATAGCATATCGTTAATGGTTGTTTGCCGCACATAAAACACACTTGTACAGCTTTCCGGGACAGTATAAGTTCCCGTAATGTAACCTAACGCAACGTAACACGTAACCAATCATGTTTGCCAGCGTCTTGGCATAATGTAAATGTTTCCGGATTGCAGTCGATTTTCATATTTATGTGAAGAGAGTTAAGGTGGGCACTGAAAAAGGTCATTAATCATCATCATCCAGTTGGTAAAATCGATGTAGCCAACCTTTGCGAATATGACACCCCATTCAATGCATGTCTAGTCTCTGCGGTTTATAAAAATCCCCGTGCCGTGCGCAGGTTATACACACCTTAGAGAGGCTCGTCGTACTCTGCCATGCACAACCATACACCATATACCACCAACCACACCACGAGGCACCACACTGATTCCACTTATTACAAAACTAAATGGTTATAACGGGTTATACACTGCAAACACGAAAACCTCCAGTCTCAGAGAATGATCCTCATCCCGGGTTTCACTTCGCAACCGAAACAAACCGAGTCGGGGCTAGTAAACTGTAGGTGCTAACGATTAAGAACTGATTAAGCGTTTGCACTAGACACACAACAATTGCTGGATAGACTTGACTGACAGAGGAATGAAGAATCTACGGGGTCTACCGCTCGGAACGAGCGAGCGAACGAACGAACGCACGAACCAGCGTTTGCGGGGTTGGCGAAGCAAAGCGATCGCGCCGCACACTGCCGCCGTCGTGCAGATCTCTTACCCGCACCGTTCCGAAGCTCGACATCGCACTCATTCTCACAACCGACCTGATATGCGTATCCTCGTCCGCATTCGGTCGTCCTCGCGATCGCATCCGCACCCTTAGCGCCCGACGGCCGACCCGACCACCCCGTCCCATTCGACATATTGATCGGCCGCCCCGGTCTGCTGCTTGCTTGCTTGCTTACTGCTGCTGTGCGCGGGACACTCAAAATGTAACAACTACATTACGATCATCAATCGTCTCGTTCATTATGATTTTCTAACAGGCAACCAACCCCCTCGCCCCTTTCTTCTCCACCTCCACCATGGTCTGGGTCTTCCTGGCCAGTGATGCAACTAATTAGGGAGCCCCTCCTCAATTACTTTAAACAAAAAAGCATTTAGCCCCGCTTTCCCTCTTCTCTGCCTCGCTCCTCTTGGCTCTTAACGTTTCATGATAAATGGTTCTTCCCTGCCGAAAGAATGATAATGCAAGAATCCACCCTCCCCGAGAAAAAAACATTACAAAGAATATTTAAAAATCTTCTCGCTGAAATATTTCGACAAATTTTCCTCGCGAGAAAACTCTTGATCGATTTTAATGCAAAGCAGCCAGTGGACTTGGACTGGTACTGACGTCATGGGTGGGTCTTAGTGACGTCAGAGAGAAGCGTGCTGTTGCGGGGGCGGCCGAAGGTGGATGGTGGGTGCATTCGCTTCGTCGTCGCAACAAACAAGCAGGTCGCGCTCGCTCCGTGTCTATTTTTACCCTGGAGAAAGGGCCAAAGGTGCACGAACGTTGCAGTTGCCATACGCTCGTTCCGATCAGACTCCGAGGTTGCTCCCTGGGTGGACGTCAGGTGTTGATGATTGCAAAAAATCGTCCTTGTCGATGGGGAAATCACGCTATTTCAATACTTTATACCCGATCTTCCGGAGTGATTTTATCAGCACGGAAGTTGGCTGATCATTATGTATTGCAAGTATCCTTCCTTCTACTTCTCAGATATTCCTGAGTCTAGAGTTTAAAAAGTTGGCACTTTTGACTTACAGTTGGCAAGAGTAAGACGATGATGCGTCTTTAATGCGCGGTTAATTCTTTCACGCGCCACGTGGCTTTACCCACACTTTTTATCCTTCATTCTTAGCAAAAGTAAGTTTTTTGTTTGCTATGCTCCGACCAGCTGTAGATCGTGAGTCAAGTGAGGGTCTGGGATATGATGGAGAAATAGTGTGTCGAAGTTTGGGAGCTTAAGAGCTGCATTAAAAAGCGACTTTTCCCTGTTTACGCCGTCCCACACTGGGAACCAAAAGGGCCTGAGCCGTGAGTGTACAGTACTCCCTCACTCGCTCACTCACAGGCGGCTCGGTCGCTAGAGTGTGTGCTCGGAGATCGATACATAGAGAGCAACGTGACCTAGCGGGAGCCGCACCCCGGAGTAACTCAATCCCGACTGGAATTATTTTTTACAACACTGCCGACAAGCAGCAGCGATGACGACAGGAAAGACACGCATTGAATTTCAAAGACTGCTCCACCGCAAGTCGTCCTTTCAAATATGGGGCACGCGCGTCATTTTTGAGCTCGTAACATTTTAAGCTGGCTCCTCATGCATGCAAATGCCTCGCTCGTTACGATGCTTCCTCATTTCCTCATCTTGTTAATGAATTGATTGCGTCAGCGACTTAGTGGGCTTCATTCCGGTCGGCAGCGGTGTGCAGGAAGCGTTCGTTAGTTAGTGAGATTCTTGACCAACCGCATCCTGTATCCGGTCTCTCAGTTCTCCGACAGAGAAAAACAAATATCCCCATAAAAAGATTAAAATCTTGACAAGTGGGCACACTTCTAGCTTTCTTCCTTCTGCTTCTTCCTCTTTCCGTGATTGAAAGGACAAATATTTATGGAAAAAGAACACTTAGGTTCTCCTTAAGAGCGCGGCAATTATTTTTGCATTTACATGAAATTGGGTCCCTCCTTCAAGCTGAATCTTCCAAGAAGATGAGTGGATGGACCCTTAGCAGTCGTCTGCAGGAATTTATAGACTGAATAAATATCAGCTGTTCCTCCAGTTGGCGGAAATGCAGTCACTGGGACGAGGACTTGGGGTGACATCCATACTCGCAGATGGGCTATCTTTAGACGCAGACCTTGCGCTGTTCTACTAATAGATATTTTTCAATAAGCATCCTTTCCTCCTTCGTGTACTCCTTCAAATCTATCACGCAATCGCTCGCCGAATTTATCTCAGGCGAAGTGGAAAAGTGCCAGAAATAAACTTGCAAATTGCTTACCGTCTCTGCCAACTGCACATAAGTTAAATATACCAGCAGAGGTATATTTATCCCCGTCAAAACAAACATTTTCAAGTTTATTTATTTATTCTTGGATGAAGTTTTAGGACTAACCGAAATGCAGACAATTTAGTTAATTAGTGTCATTTGGTTGGCAGCTAGGCAGCTGCAAGAACAACAATAACAATGCGGTGTCATGCAGACAGAGGGGCCGGTCAATCCGAAGATAATAGACATATTCGCCGGAATTGGCACTCGGTGCGAAGGGCCAATTTGTACCAATTTGATGGGACGACATTCGGTCGTGTATACAAGCTTCACTTCACTCACATTGACGTTGAATTTCATGTCGTTCACGTTTACATTTTGTTTCGTTTCGTTGCATTTCGAAATGGAAAAAATGAGGGAAAAACTGACCTGAACAGAACAGAATACTTAATTAAAAATTGACGCAGGCACGAACCGGAATGCGTTCGAGTGCTTTTGTTGGAAAAAGCTGAAAGCTGAAGGTTGAAGGTTGAAAGGATCCTGCCTAAACATAGAATTGTGCTTTAAAAATAGCCGCAAAAAAGCACAACTAATTGAGATCTTTTATTCTATTCAGCTTGATTATGAGTGGGTTTCGTATTAAGTAATGCAAATGAACATCACTTCCTTCCTTCTGGAATTACGTTATGAATAGTGTATGTTTGAGAAGATGAAACGGGAAGGAACGGAAGGAGAAGCTTTAAAATTCGTTTAAATTTTAACCGAATTGTAGCCACCACATTGTATGTACATTATAATAGTTATGCTCTTGTCGCCGTCAGCAACTTTATTACTTTCCAATGCATTATTCATTCGCCAAGTGGTAATTATCTGGCGGTGGCGGCGGCGATGGTGGCGGAGGCGGCAATGACGATGGCAAGATAGGTGCGGTCTGCGCGTGCCGGCGGCGGCAGCAGCAACCGGAAGCTGGATGGATGCGTGTAGTTGTACACATAATGCGCGCTAACGCGTTTAATTATTCACCCGCCCGAACGCGTATCGCTCTGATACGATACCATGCCATACTGTACTATACGTGCTGTACAACTACTGCCGCCCCCGGGTGTCCAAAACACTATTAAACATCTGTCATGCTCCTCCAGTCCAATTCTCTGCACTGTATTAGCAATCTAAGCATGTGTCTGGCGTTAGAAAAATGCGTGTTTATTTATACTTGCACGTCATGTCACGTCCATGGCCTAGTTTTTCCTCCAGGCAATGTGAAAACACATTTAATTACTCATTTTTGTTGCAATTTATTAGAATTAAAATGTGCAAAACCCGCCGCCGAAAATTACCACCTAGTTCTAGTTATGTAGTTTTACACGAATAATCCACTTCCGGCGTGGCGTTTGATTAAGTTCGCACATGAGCGAATTTAATTAAACATTTCGCGCGTTAAATAAAACGTTATTTCGCAGATGATTTGCATGCGAATGCGTGGATTCGGCGTCGAGGTGTAATTAATTTATTCCGTGTAAAACAGCGACATAACACTCACTGCAGTCCGTATTTTTCGCTCTTCTGCTGCGTTGTTTTATTTTTTTTCAGTGCGGGACAAGTGCAAATGACATGAATAATAACTTGAGTACTTTTGCATGTTTCGTCGGCGCTGAAAACTTGTCAGGGTTGCTTGCTACTGTTCTGTACTCTTCTGTTCTGTTCTTCGTTGGTTGAATGCAAAAGTTTTCAATTTTCTTCTCTCCTCTGGAGCAAACCGAGAGAGAATGAATGAATGCATGCATTGCATAATTAACAAAACAAACACACGCATCCCATCGCGACGACATCGAGCGTACAAGGGACAATAAGCATTGTTCGCGAGCGAGCGCGAGTGCGCGCCGTGATTCTTCAGTTCAACCAAGAGAAATGCATTGCTCGTCGTCTACTTAGACTGTTAAGGCTGTTATCGTAATGAAATTTATACAGAAAACACAGTATTATACATATAAATGTGCGAGTTTTTGTTCTTTCTCATCTCAAGCATTTATAAGCATTCAATGTGCCATTGTTAACATTTTGCCAACTTTTATGCCTTGCACTTGCGCCTTATGTTTAGACAACTCAACTCACATAACAAAGACATACATTTCTCCAAATAGAGAAAATTTACACACTCTGACAATGAATCCACATCCTAATTCGAATCAGAATCTGAGCAAACATCAAACACACACGTCCGTAAACTTTTCAAGTCGACGACGAACGCTTTGCGACGAGTTCAATTGGCGCGCGTTCATTTTAATTAAATCCGTAGCCGAACCCTACACCAAAGTCGAAGCCGGGACGAGATGGGATTGAGAAACACGCGTTGGAGCTCTTTAGCAAGTTTCCTCTCGGCTTCCTCTTAATTAATTTCGCACGCGCATGGATGACATGCATACAGGCAGATAATTCGCTCGTTGATAAGTTTCCAATAAGCAAACATTATGCTGTTCCAGGTTGATGTTTGTTGGTGTAACAGTGTGCAAATGTACTTCGTTTGTGAAATGAAATTAGCGATGTGCAGTAATCGTTGAAATTTAAATCCGCTCAAATGAGCATCACCCCAGTCTGGTGCGCGGCGAAATATTATTATTCATTATGCATTAGTCATAATCTTCTTTGCCATTGAACCGCTGAAACAATGTTATTGCTGTGATCGGCACATCAATGCGACCGCTGAACCGTATGAATGAATTATTGGTGGCTGGTGGAATTGGTGAATTGCTGCAAGCGATATTGTTTTATACTTCTTGAGAATGCTCTGTGCCTGCCAGTCTTAATTTCCCCGATCAAGTGGAAACGCGCTTTTCTGTCTTGTGACTTTTTTGCTTTGCTTCAGTGGCATTCCCACGATATTCGTGAAGCCACAGAGCAGAGAACATTCCACGACTGCACGTGTAATACGATTAAACACGTCTCTACGCGTAGGGTTTTTCTCGTTTCTCAAGCGTGGCGTGGCGTGGCCGGCAGGTACATGCAGGTATAGACAGAATACATGGTGTCTTCTCTTCACGGATGCGCTGCGCTCATTGTGTAATAACGCTGAAACGCAGCGCAGGAACGCAACCGCATACTGTAGTATATCAAGTATAACAATTGATACAATTGACTGCAAGTCAAGGGCATTGGGCATCTGGTAATAAAATATAATTCAAGACTTTCAGCTCAGCAAAGGAAACAGATGCCCAGCGCAAGCGTTGAAATTGCAAAATATAATCGAAAGACATTACATTCCTTTGAAAAGCACCTGTTTCTTAAGGTGCAACCACCAGCAGTTGTAAGTTTGTATCTAGTTAGGCCGACTACTAGTAGTTTAAGTTACTTTTAGTTTCAGTTTCTTCGGCGAGTTTCTTCAGGTATGCGCTCTCGGTGAATTGCATTGTTGTGATCGCCAAGTGCGCTCAGAAGCCACTTGCCACTTGCTCAAGATACGTACTTATGTATAGCTTGTCTAACGCTATATTGCGATTTGAAAAATATCTTCAAGTGGGCTCTTGAGCGGACTAGGGTCGAACCCCAATAAATGTATAAAATATATAATTTTTAAACTGATTATATTATACTTGTTTTCGTTTGAACGCAAACGTTCAATATGGACCTTAACTAATTTGCATTTGTTATGATGCCATAATACCAACTTGTGGTTACATTTATTGAGGTTCGACCCTAATCCACTCAAGAGCCCACTTGAAGATATTTTTCAAATCGCAATATAGCGTTAGACAAGCTATACGTACATACTCAGTCGTGCAGTTACCAGCATGCATGTACCGAGTATGACTCGAATGGTCCATTGGTACGCGCGGAATTCGCCTGGCATTTCGCGAATTGCCTACGCCTTCCTTCTCCTCTAATACCGTACGAATCTTACCTTCTTATGCTTCTTGCGTTGCTTCGTTTGTATATCTCTGCTTGTTGGTCAATTATCCGTCAAGTATTCTTCGTTTTCTTTCACATTCAGTCAGTCTAGATACACATCATTGTTGTTTGTTTACGAAGAACTCACGCGCACCGCACGCACAACGCGCAACTTTACTCAAGCCGGCCGAACTCGTTCATTCGATCGTTCGTTCTTCCCAGCATCCGACAGGCGCTCGTCACTTATCTCGGCAGCGTCGTCCGCAGCGTACTACCGAGGAAGGCCGGTTTGTCTGCGTTCGTCGGTGCCCTCTTCGCTTCTGCTTCTCCTGCTGCTGCTGCTGCTTTGCGGCGAAACGGCGTTGCCCGGCGCGGAGCGACGCAAGCACGCGAATCGCAGCGCGAGCACCACGTTGTTTAGAAAAACGGGAATCGATCGCAAGACGACGCTCGGGCGCCGATTTCGCGCACAACACGCCGGAAAGGAAATGTCGACTGCTAAGGGTTGCCTTTCTTTGCTGCCCCTTGTGGGATATTTGATGGCGGATTTGTGTACCACCGGTTGTGGTCTTAGGAAATCCACACACCTCCAAGGTGAACGTCTTTGTGCCGTTAGGCACTGCCACACATGCATGCATAAAGTGCGAGCGCTTATAGGTCATTGTATTCCATTCGCCAAGGGTCTTGCCGTGCCTTTGCTTTCCTTTCCTTCCTTCTTTGCTTCGTTCATCTCGATAGCGCCGTCCATTGAATTACCAGCCAGACTCACTCAGCGTCTTGCCTCAGGATACACTCGAGTGGACCGCGCCGAGGCTGTTCACCTTATAGGTATGCGTTGTACCTTCTTACCTGTATGAAGAATTTGATGATTGCAGACTGGTAACTTCTCAATACAGCGTATTATTGTAAGTAATTATAAAACAAATATCTAAAGGTAGAAGAAAACAAAGGGCAATATGTATTATTTTATATATGTACCTACTACAAGCTTTATTCAAAAATTCAACTTTGAAAAAGTTTTGAAAGTTTGAGCAATAAGATAGGCAACTTGTGTTGCACATAACTTTATTTAAAAGCGAATGAAAGAAATACTTATAGGAATCGAATACTAATTTGAAATTATATATATCTATTATTATTAACAATATTTATAATAGAACTAAAAAATCATTTGCCCCTGGAGCAGAGCTACATGTATTCACGTTGATACAAGCATGTGCTACCTCCTGGTCTACAGGGATAGGGATACAAAAAGAATATGAAAAGGTGGGTTTGTAAATAAACTTAAAAGATAGAAATAGCGATGGTGGCACCGTTAATAAGTTTTCTTAGTGGCGGTGAGGCGGCAAATTCAAATATCTGATTATATAACAAGTATTCATAGTCTGTAATTAACATTTATAATGTCATCATTTAAACAAATCAACAAAAGCATTGCACAAAGCTCTAAAATATTAATACAATTTTAATGAGATTTTCAGCAAGCGACAAATAGCAATTGTACAATGCAAAGCAGCTAATTGCGTCTGGATAATTAAAATCCACTCTTCGCAGTCGTACGCAGGAGCCGCATTGCCATACTTTTCCATTTGCGATGCTTGGTTGGCGATTTCGCAATGCAACAAGAGCGCATGCAATAACAACAACGCAACAACAGCCTGCAATGCCATATCCAAGAACTCAAGACTCTCACTTTCTACCAACTCAAAGCCGACGGTGAAGTCGCTATTGAAGTAGAAGTAGCTGTAACAAATTCAGTTGAGAGAGATCCTCCATGTTGTACACATGTAATAAAAACTTAAAAATCATGTTATAATAACAATCGAAGTGATTTTCGTGGAATCAAAGTATCAAACAGAACTAGAAGCAAGAAATAGGAAACGTGTATTAATAATTAACCGGACAGGAGCGTAACAACTAGCAATTTGGACATCAGAAGTCACGATGTTGACCAATATGGAATCAAACTACCAAATCATACTGAATAAAGGGTAATATGTTCAGATTGTATTTGATTTCAAGCCAACTTTTCGTAAATATCGTGCACGCAATGAATTATGAAAATCACTTGATATCCAGGGTTCAATTCGATTCGTAACCGAATTTACATGTAATTTAAAAGGTCAAAGATCGAAAAGCGTACGTTAAGGTTTCTATTCGTTTCTCTTCATCGCGAAAACGCGAATAAAATAAAACTGATATAAAGTATCGCAAATCTAACTGGGCAGTAAGAGCAAATATATATTACTTTCTATAAAGTCGCGGATGATTATTGAGGTCTCATATTCATACAAAGCGTACAATCCATATTCCGCTGCAATGACCTTTAATATTGCGATAGCATCTAATCATTAAATCGATTAGACAATGACTGTATACCTATATGTACATTCGTATAGTAGGCGTAGTACAATGAGCAAACATCATTACATTTTGATAAGATAATACCGATAACAAAATATGAAATTAATTCGCCATGTAATATTTTCTAAAATACATTTCTTAAAAGTTTAAAATTGAGGTCGTATTGTATTAGAATTTATAAAATGTGTAACATGACTGAGGTGTTGTTAAATATTTAAAACTTTCAAAATAATATTGCTCATCACAGGGTCCAAAAGTTGAAAGAACTCTTACTCGGTGTTTCTTATCTAGCGTCAAAAAACTACGTAAAACTTAATATGTAGTATCAATTTAATCCATACTTGTCACCAGATATTGCATAATATGAGCACTTTACTAATCAATCAATCCAAAAGTGAGATTGTAAGTGGTGACAAGCAAGTAAAATATTCGAAAAATATGTACCAGATGTACTTTTAATATATTATTATAGCTCATGCTGTAATTAGCGTAGTCGCAGTTTCGCAACTATTAAAACTTGTTTTTCGGCGAAGGTCATGATAAATAACTAAGACCACAATTTTAATTTTCACATTTCATAGGAATAATAAAGTTTATTCAACCGTTTGGTCTAATAATAACAGTAAGTTAAAATACCTACCAATTATTTAAAGAACAGAACAGAATTTCTGAAAACTTCTTCGTTGTAATGATGATAACCAGTCGTACAAGGTATATCCGCGCATGCGCGCTGCGCTCTCAACAGGATGATTGGCCTTGTGTCAACAAGCTCTTGCTTTTTTCTGTTGGATCTTAACAACATTACATTAGTACACGTGCGAACCAAATATATGTATACAGCTACTGGACAGTCAAGCCAGCTGATGACGTCGCAGTCGAAAACAGTCGCAAGTCAGAGCGAGACGAGCGGAGCGAACAACAGAGGACAAATACAAAGTCCCTCCATGTCCGCCACTGCAAGTATCAAAGTTTACGCGAGTGATATTCATATATGATACGCGATGGGTTTATGTGCGTCAGTCACGTTTATTATTCGCGAAAGGAGCGTCGCTCGTTGAGTATACATAACAATTAACCACAGTCAGTTGTCGCGGATGGGGCACTAGCAGTGACAGTGTTGTTCTAGTCTTGCCTACTTTGTTATTATTGGATACCAATACGTACTATATCGAGTGATTATCATAACAATCAAAGCGTCACGATGAAGGTGGAAAAGAGTCCCACGGACATCGTCACTGAAAATCTCCTCTTGAAAAGCAGGAATGCCGCCGAGGTCAAGGTACAGATCGTGCCCTCGCAGCCCAAGACGCTGACACATCTACCTAAGAGACCCAAGGTGGATCTCGCCTTCGAGAATCTGACCTATACTGTTCAGCAGGGCAAAAGTGAGTTGCATTTATGCATGCATATAATAAAATAGGCCATGGAATGTAAGGCAACGAATGTCCACAAACAAATTTGGATGTAAAACGCATAGAGACAAAGAGCGCTGCGACGAGCATGAGGCATCCGCGTGCAGGTTCAGTGTAAACAACAAAGATGTGCATTATTCAAACAGGAAGCCCTTGAAGTGGCAAGAAAACAGGGAACAATATGTATTGAGTTTAACCTTACTTTCGGTAAAGATTCCTGTAATTAGAAACTTTTAATTGTTTGATGGAAATTTTCGGAATTTTTAATAACAGCAAGTTACGCGCGCGCGGTACGTAAAACAATGTGATAATTTGATAGAACACGAACTACGAGTACAATAATTAATCTTTTTTTAGATTGATAGCGAGTTCAAAGTGCCTGCAGTCATAATCAGCTCAATATTGCGTTCGATTTATTATCTCTCTTGGACGCTGTTGCTGCTGGCATGGCTGATGAGTGAACGATGAGAACTTTGCCTGATTACTCATCATCTGCTTCGATTCATTCTATTGTTCCCTACAATCACAGAGAGCAATTGAAATACTGTTCAAATGAAACGCTACGCAACATATCATTATTCTTTTCAAATGCTGTTTAAAACCACTTGGATGGGCACTTTGAATTATTAAGTGACACTTAATAAGCTGTTTTCTGCTACTAATTAATAAGCTGCTTTGATCTAAGTAATTTCGGCCCGTTTGCCTTGGATCTGTCTTGAATTTCGTTGCATAATTTGACGAACGCATGGAAAACAACACGAACGAGCAATTGTAATAATTTCCATCGAAACTCCAGTAATCCTGCTTTTTGATATATGCGTAGTTAATTGAATTCTCGGATTGTTCACGTCCGCAAGCCGTTGTGTTGCGTTGTTTCAAGGTGAAGATGATAACAAGAGATAACTTTCTTTAAACAAATTGTTGATCAATAAAATTCCTTGTCAAAGATTCCTACACGTAAATATTATTTGCGAGACGTAAACATTAGCAACTTATATCAATATATATTTTAAAAATATATAAAGAGCGTTGACAAAGTCACGTACTAGTTGTCGGTATTTTTGAACTTTAATATTGCGTTTGTCCTGATGGTTTTCAAGGTTAAACAGGTATCCGCAACAAGATGCGAAATTATGAATGAATAAAAACTAACCAAACTGCGGAAATACCTCTTAAACAAGTTTTAAATTTAATTATTCGCGATTATTCGGCTATTACTCCTTTTTTAAAACTTTTATAGTTATGAGTTTGGCAATTAACTAATTTATATGCTCTTTTCTAGCCAACAAAGTTATCTTAAAGTCTGTGAGCGGACGGCTGCGCTCTGGAGAATTGATCGCCATCATGGGCCCCTCCGGGGCCGGCAAGTCGACACTCTTGAACATCCTTACCGGTTACAAGTAAGTTCTATATCAATACTTCAACATGTTCATGTTTATCTGATGCATATGCAGCTTGCTTGCGGTGATAAGTTTATGCATATGAATCATTATTGAGGACAAACTAACTACGTGTTGCAACTAACTCATATCATTGATTTCTAAGCATATTTCTTCTAATATCATATCAGCATGCCAATCATTAAGAGATGTATTTGTGAGAGTTTGCAGTAATTATCGCAATTAATTGGGGGAGAGGTCAGCAACGCAAATGTTTCAATAGAATAAAATATTCTATCTGCTTCTGTTTGCGCACTATGATGACGTGCATCCAAGTTAGAGATATGGCTCATGGTTGCAGGAAGCGCACGTGATTGTGAACGCGCACTTTTCTGCTTTTATCGTAAGGATGGCACGCTTGGTTCGACTGTAATATGCATGCGCCGAATATTAATTTCCATTACGAATTCATGTCGTTTGCTGGGTTGCCTTTTTGTTGCTTTTTTGTATTAATCATCGAAAGTAATGACTTACATATGAAACGAAAATTATGTCACGTAACAACCATTAAATTTTGCGTGACTTTATGAAAATTGCTCATTTATATGCTGAACAAATTTGATCTTTGCTTCACTTTTCTAGAACTGAAGGACTGCAGGGCACCATTCTTATGAACGGACATGAAAGAGATCTGAATCGGTTCAAGAAGCTCTCTGCGTATATCATGCAAGACAATCAGCTGCATGCCAATCTTACCGTTGATGAAGCGATGAATGTCGCGGCTAAGTTAAAGATTGGTGACAAAGATCCTAAGGAGCGTGAAGAAATTGTAAGAAACTTTTCCAAAGTTCCATTTGAAATCTAATTACGGTTTGTTGTTTGAAGATTGATGAAATTCTGGACACGTTGAGTCTCTTGGATCACAGGCGCACTATGACAAGTGGTCTCTCCGGAGGACAAAAGAAGCGTCTTTCTATTGCTCTTGAACTGGTGAGCAATCCTCCCATCATGTTCTTTGATGAGCCTACCTCTGGTCTAGACAGCTCCAGCTGCTACCAGTGTATCTCTCTCTTGAAAACTCTGGCTCAAGGTGGCCGTACTATAATCTGCACTATCCATCAACCCTCTGCGCGCTTGTTTGAAATGTTTGATCAGTTGTACACCTTAGCCGATGGAGAATGCGTGTATCAAGGGTACACTAAACAACTCGTACCCTTCCTGGCAAGTTTGAACTTACCTTGTCCGTCCTATCACAATCCAGCCTCGTTCATCATTGAAGTTGCTTGCGGCGAGTACGGAGATAACACTAAAAAATTAGTGCAAGCAATTGAGAATGGCAAGCGGGATGTTCGCGATGGGAAGATTGATCCACCGAAAGAAGCTGAGAAGCTGAACAATTACAATTCCACTACGAATGCTAACACTGACAAGAATGAAGCTGCGAATATTAAGGATAAGTTCTCGAATGAGAGCGAAGCGGCTGAATGCGATAAGAATAATCTATTAGCGAAGAACAACGCGATTAATGACATTGCCAAAGAAAGTATGTACTTTTATCTGCCGTTTTGAGTAAAACTACTGTAAAGTTTACTTTTTACAGATGGACAAGTAGAGGAGTATGAAAAGTCTAGCGCTTCTTCATCTCTTTTGGATGAAAGCGAATTGATTCAACCACGTTATGGCACGTCGGAACTTAATCAGTTCTTCATCATTCTCAAGCGGACTTTGCTTTTCAGTCGAAGAGATTGGGTACGTTTATTTTTTCTTGTCAAATTTTTCATACTTTTCTGACGGTTCTTATTTGTTTTTGTAGACTTTGATGTACTTGCGTCTTTTTGCACATATCTTGGTGGGTCTGTTGATCGGTGCCCTCTATTATGACATTGGCAACGACGGAGCCAAAGTTCTGAGCAACTTGGGTTTCTTGTTCTTTAACATGCTCTTCCTTATGTACACTTCAATGACCATCACGATTCTGTCCTTCCCATTGGAGATGCCTGTCTTGCTGAAGGAGAACTTCAATAGGTGGTACTCATTGAAAAGCTACTACTTGGCCATCACCGTCAGCGATATGCCCTTCCAAGCGATCTTCTGCGTAATCTACTTGACTATCGTTTATCTTATGACATCACAACCTTTGGAGTACGCTCGCTTTGGAATGTTCTTGGCGGCTTGTCTCTTGGTTTCTTTCGTTGCTCAGAGTGTTGGTTTGGTGGTGGGTGCTGCCATGAACGTCCAGAATGGCGTATTCCTTGCACCAGTAATGTCCGTGCCATTCTTGCTTTTCTCTGGATTCTTCGTTTCATTTGATGCGATACCTATCTACCTTCGCTGGATCACATATCTTTCGTATATTCGATATGGTTTCGAAGGTACAGCTCTAGCAACGTACGGCTTTGACCGTCCAAAGTTGAAATGTTCTGCACCGTACTGTCATTTTAAATCCCCGATGACGACGTTGGAGGAATTGGACATGGTTGACTCTAGCTACACTTTAGACGTAGTTGCGTTGGTTGTCATCTTCTTTGTGCTTAGGATTGCAGCATATTTGTTCCTGCGTTGGAAGTTGCGCAGCAATCATTAAACATTATTTAAAGACATTTTCAACAAAACATTACAATAATTAAATTACGGAATGCCTTACATTGACTGACACGACAAGCGAACGAAAGAAACAAATATCGCATTTATACATTTTTATTATATACATACATAAGAAGATACATGGATAATGGAGTATCACAGATTTTATACTAAACCGTATCGTAGATGTTAGTGGGTGTTTATTTATATTTATAGTAAGTAGGTATGTAAAAATAAGCGTAATGTATGAGCAAAAGCAAGGCAAACATAAGAAACATTAAGTTAGTGGATACATAGTCTTGTAGTTGCATTGGAATGTGGATAAGTTCAAAACTACTCACCACTTGCACCTGCAAGGTTTGCAATATTAACGTAATGTTCTAAACTGTAAACTAAACTACGACACCGCGCAGAATAATTTGTGATAAATTTATCGTTTCATTCAGTTTTGATTGCCGATGTTTTCTGTGGGGCTGTGATGATGTCAAAAACTAGTGTTCTAATCAATCTAGCGTAGAATATGCCTGGTTATATATGCGTATACATTTTGTACCGTTGATAAGAAGGACACCAATATATTAATAAAATTAACATGAAACAGATTATGCAACTCCAGGAACTTTCCTCGTCTTGTTTCGAAACTACTAGCAGTATGCTATATGCAAAGTAAGAGATTTCTTCTGAGCACGGAAGTTCTACTCATTAATTCTAAAGCGAGTTTCTCGTGGAAGTTGAGCGTAGCGCAAGAAATGTTCGTGGATACAAGTATTTAATTATGACCTAAATGCAACAATCATTCGAGATGACGAAAGCGCCGTTTACGCAACTTTTCAACCGTGATGCCCATGGGGTAAAATTAGTTATATTCATAAGCTATAATATTCTTGGTCGTACATTTAGCGCAATAACAAAGTATACCGAATGGTACGGTAATGTATAGCATTTCAAACAACAAGTTATGTGAAGTGACTTTTTCGACTACTTCTATAACATAATAACTGGTTTAATTGCTAAAGCAGTTTTATTTAAAACAAACGCAAGGCGGATATGTGAAAGGGTTTCACTTTCGATTTTGTGTGTTCGGTTGAAAATGCGAGTTATGTGTGTCGATCGGGCGTTTAAACAAGAAACAAGTCAACAGAGAGTTAGTCGTGTGTGCAACTGCTGCGTAAAATGATTAAACTGTGCATTTTCTCTGCTGCGTTGCTTTGCGTAGTCTTTGCAATTCGCATTGTAAGTATTTAACTTTTCTAGAACTACGTAAGGTGTTTTAATTTGTTTTAAGGACGTGCGCGAAGCCGATTATTACGAACCATATTCTGATTCGCATCAACAAGGACACTATCAAGTAGTCCAAGTTAAAAAGAAGCCAAAAGAACACGAAAAGGGACAAGATTTTTCGAAAATCCCCGGGGTTCCTGGAGTTGACTACCCAATCTATCACAAAGTTCCCGATACGGGATTCTCTTGTCATAATGTACCTGCGCATCCTGGAATGTACGCCAATATAGAAACAGGGTGTCAAGCTTATCATGTTTGTCACGATGGACGTGAGGGTCATCAGGGGTCTTCTTTCCTTTGTACAAATGGAACGCTTTTTAACCAGAAGGAATTCACATGCGATTGGTGGTATAATGTAAATTGTCACGAAGCACTTAACTACTACAGGTATTATTATTTGTTTATAGTGATAAATCTTTTTTGCTCAACTTTCTAACAATTTAGATTGAATTTGGACCCTGAGAAGAACCCCTACTTCCCAAAGAAAAAAGCTGAAGATTTAGAACAGAAGAAAGAATACGCTCCCGAACAATCATACTACGGACATTATTAATTAACCAAGACGTTATTTATATTTAGTTATTGAATCATTTTGTAATCATTGTCATAATTTATTTGGGTTTTTTTTACACATTATATAATAAATTTCAAAATTTGCACGTGGTTTAGTTTTCACATTCTACGATGATGGCGCTATAGTATTAGCGCACCACAATTTTAAAGCTTAAAAGCAAAATTCACGTTTAATAATTAAAAAGTGAACACACCTTGCAATTTGAATTATGTGAAAATGCCATCTCAATAGTAGCAGTGATGCGTACTTTGGTCTCAGGTAAATTTTAGTCAGCTTAATCAGTAATCTAATCTCAAACGCAGCATTTTTGAGGTTGGAATGTTTCTCTTTCGGTCGTGTAGTTTTCTTACGAAATGTTTACGGGCCGTGGAGGGTATGCCAAAGTATGTGCAGTTGCTAAAATATGATCCACGTAAATTCACCACCAAATATGTCTTATTGGGGTAATATTGATCTAATAATGTTCTTTAGGTACAAGGCCAAATAGTTATTATAATATCATTGCTGGTGTTCTTGAATTTCTACCAAGAAGTAATACCGATAGTGGCTCAGCTGATTCCAATGTAGATAAGTACAAAGTTAATAACAAAGGGCAAGCTTCTTTAATGTCTCCATCTCATCGTAGAAGTACTATAACGGAAGAGTCTACAGAGAAAAAACCTTGCAACAAAATGGAGTCAACATTCACTTGTGGTTCCGACGATGATAAAAACAGTTAAAGTATGTGATATTTAGAGAGGTTTTGTGTTAATGATATATGATTATAGACTTTACTGATCCATTAAGAGAATGGATGTTTACACCTTTAGGGGAAAAACTTAGAAAACATGATAATTATGGAAGGAATAGAGGAATTTCATTCAAGTTTATGTCATATAATGTTCTTTCTCAAGTTCTACTGGATAAGCATCCCTATTTGTACAAAGCACACACTGAGGAAAATTTAAAATGGGAACATAGATGGAAATGTTTACAGGCTGAGCTAGAATATTACAATGCAGATGTAAGTTTCCAAACTTTTAGACAAACTCATATACTATTAATGTATTTTTAGATTGTAGGTTTGCAAGAAGTTCAAGAAAACCATCTAGATCAGTACAAAGAATTCTTCAAGAAAAATGACTATAATTTTATTTATAAGAAACGCACCGGGGGTGAATATCCGGACGGATGTGCGATTATATATCGACCGAAAAAGTTTACTATGTTAGAATACGAGACTGTAGAGTATTACCAATCTCCACAATGCTCACTTGTCAATCGCAATAATGTTGGAATCATCATGCGCTTTGCTCCAGTGGATAACCTAAACTATTCCTTTGTAGTTGCGACCACGCACTTGCTGTACAATCCACGAAGAGAAGACGTGCGTCTGGCACAAATACAAATATTGTTAGCAGAGTTGGATCGAATCGCATACGTGCCTCAAAAGTAAGTCAGATTAGGAAAAGTGATTACGTCTATGGTAAAAGTTGTTACAGGAAAGCGTACCTTCCAATACTTTTATGTGGAGACTTCAATTCGCCTCCATTCATGGGAGTGCGCAACTTAATACTGGATAAACGATTACAATATGAAAAGTTTTCCAATAAGCATAAGCCTTGGATTCCGTTTGAAATTGGGATTACAAGTATGAAGTTCTTAAACGTGTTGTTTTTTTTTGCATAAAAACACTTATATTGCAGATAAGTGTAAGCATATAATGTTAGAGTTTAGCCGTCTTAACAATTCAGATGTGACCCTGACCCGAGAAGAAGAACAACGTTTGATCAACTTGAAACACACGGAGCGGCAGAATGTCACCGATAATACTCATTACGATCGGAGTATTTTTGACTCTGGTGAGCTAACACACCTATTTAATTTTACTTCGATCTTTGGGTGTTCAGGCGTGACTACACACCAAGATGAGTGGTTAAATGTTGATTACATGTTCTACAGGTGAGTGCGCTTATAAAGTTCTCCTTTCGTTTAAGTTATCTTTGTTGCTGTAGTAAATCGGAGATGCCCAATATGGGCTCAATTAAATTCATACGACGCTGCACTTTGCCTACCAAAGAATTACTGGAGGAGCATAATATTCTCGGCATTCCGAATCATTACCTTGGTTCTGACCATTTTTCTTTAACAGCCGAGTTCAAATTTGAATTCTGACCATTTTAAGTTATTTACGTGTATATACCGTGTAACAACTAATTGTACCGAAGAATAAACTTAACCCTAAAGTTTTAATATTGGTGAAATTATTTTATTGGAACAACGTAAATCGAAAACAGATTCAACTAGATGTTATATAATATATATGTATACATCAGCACAACACAACCATATCGTAACATATTATACAAGAGGCGCAAGTGTAGTAATTTATATTTATAGGTAATGTTTATATATATAGTAACTGTCCAGAGTACTCCATAGATTAGTTAAATGTTACAATTGTTATCATTACTTAATTCTGCATTAGTTATCGGTAGATTAGTTAGAGTTTTGCTTAATAATGACTTGCTTCGCACCTACAACGATCTATCTAGCCTTAGTTAGCATTTTCTCTATTTGAAGTTATCTAAAGAAGAACGTTTGTCGAATTCGGTTACGCGTCCTTGGCGCACACCAGTCAAAGACCACGCACTAATTCGAGATTAATTTTATTTAATAAACGAGGCAAAATGGCACGACAACTATTTGATATTGATGTATAAATGAATGAAGTTAGACGCACCATTTAGATTCGCATTCTATAGATTCGTGGCTAATTGGTAAACGAGTCGTGCACTGTGACCCGCTTGTCAGGAAGCCACAAATAATATCTATGCGTAGCGTATAAGTACATCTGAAGAGTTTGAGTTTGTTTCGCGGTGCAACACCAAGCGACGAATCGAATTACATAAATATTTCGAGCACCACAACATTCTAATAGAGTGGCAACTATCATAGTTCTTAATCCGTGCGATTAATATGCTTTATACATTTACTTTAATCGTTAATTAATTTTAACTCTAAAACACACAACATCGAGATAAAATATAAAGTACAATCAATATACATGTATAAGTGTATATAAGTTACTTCCTTTTTTTTGTTTTGTTTTAAAGATTTTCATTTTCGCGTACGGTTAGTAAATTGCAATAGTTAAGTATTAAGTAAGAAGTGTGATATTCTTGCCTTCGTTTCTGCTTCTTCTTTGGTTTCTTCCTCAACGATAGTAGATACAAGTGATAAACGTGCGCAGAAGAGATTGAAGAGCAAGGTTATGAAATTGCACATAAGTTATATAAACATTAGAATCAGCTACCCCAGCGACCATTAGACTTATAGTTATTTAGGTGGATGATCAGCTTTCTAAAGTTTTACTATACTTTAGGTTTCCCATATATATGTGAGTTAATTTAATTACATTGCTATTTTAAGAGTACCGGTTTGCATCAAGTTTGTGATTTTTAGATTAGTTTAGTTGTTGACTAACTAACGTTTTAAGTATAAGTATATAGTAAATCGTGATGTAAAGTTTTATATGTATAGAGAATAGAGATTCCATTCACAAGTGTGGGCCGCGAGCACATTTCTATAATTGGTGAATAAATTCTGCTTCATTCAGTTTTAACTGTTTTGCTTTTGCGAAAATTTTGGTCGAGACGGTCGAATATTTTCGGTGATATGGAAATCGATGCGCTGCAAGAATGCGCTCGCCTTTCCCGCCCGCAATATATATTAAAATACGCAGCTCGGTATAAATAGATTTTGTATGTATATATAAATAATCGTTTAAATTAAATTAATTTAAAGATAATGTATAAGTAGATAAACGTATTTTGCTAGTGGCGCGCCGCGCTTTTAGACATCGACTACCATCTTTTTGTGTATGTCTGTGTTACCCACCACAGAGCAGAACTCCTCGAAGGAGATCTTACCATCTTCGTCCTTATCTGCGAAGAGAATCGTCTTATCAACGATTTGCTGCAGCTGGGTATCTTTTAAATTACTTCCCACCATCATTTTTAATACCTGGAAAGCAACAAAACAATTATTTTAATCCTATTCCGCCCAAAACAACGCAAAAATTCACCTGGAAGAGCTCCCCATTAGAAATATACCCATCATTATCCATATCGTAAATTCTGAATGCAAATCGCAATTTGGACAACTTGTCGCCCTTGACACTGAACTGGGACACTCCTTGGATGAACTCTAGGATCAAAGTTTTAATACAAACTGACTAAAAATAGAATAAGGAAAAGTAAATATACCTTTGAAATCAACTTCCCCATTGCCATCTGCATCAAAAATATCTATGACGCGCTGCACCAGAGGGTTCTGCTGCAGTTCTGGCAAGGACATGAACTCATCAATGCTCAAAGCACCAGAATTATCCAAATCCAGCTTCTTAAAGCGTTTTCCTAGACGCCGTATCTCATCCGCATCAACTAAAAAGTCCCCGGAGACGTTTAATTATTGATGGAATTAAAGTGCGTCTCACTTTCGCACGATCAAGTCAAGCGCCACAATCCTCGAATCCTGCAGGATCAGGACAAGAATTGTGACACCTGAAAAGAAGTTAGTACTTACAATTTGAGCATAGCTCCATGGGCAGCGATGTTTCATTACCCTGTAAACAAGAAAATAGCACACATTTAACTCCTTGCAAATAAACTTAGAGTGATTATGCGAGAAGATGGGCTTGCCCCAGAAAACAGAATAACAACCATCTTGCACCCGTTTTGCAAGAGATATACGCGCGCACCAATTGTTTATTCTCTTTCGTGGGTCATCGCGCCTTCTAATTACCATGCTTTTAATGCAGGTCTCGCGCGATAATGACTAAAATAACTACAATTATTGTTAAAATGTGCTCGCTTTTATACTATCTACACGCTAGTTCCTACTGTGGAGCTGTATTGCCTTAGGTGGCACTACAGTCGTCGACGCAGCGACAACGCGGGATATACAAATATCCAATCAATTGTTCATAATTCGCAACCACGTTTGTTTAAACTTTCAACTTAAAAGTTGACATTTTAATTATTATTTTTGCAACGCATTTAAGCTGGTTTTACATTAATTGTAAATGTATTAAGAAGAAACTGATACAAAAATCGCACGGCACTTTGCAATGAGTTATTTTTTCAACATATGATCATATGACTTGCCAGCTCAAATATGAGTTTTATATTTGTTTAAATAACAAATGAAAATGTACCGTATCTCTCCCGGGAAAATAATATTCTAAAAATAGTAAAACATTGCTTAATACACGCATAATGTTCTAATTGAAAACCATCATATTCCATTTACGCGCAAACTAAATGGGTTTAAGTGGACTTTCTACATTATCTTCCCCAAGATATAGTTATGTGGAAAATTGCTACAATTTAGAAATTATCGTAATCTTATTGGAATCCACTACGAAAGACCTGGCAACATTGCCAACATTGCAATCCGTTTGACACGTTTGTCAAGTTCACGGTGCTAAAAATACGCCGCTGCACGACTGCCTTCCCTTTTAATACAAGCAACTTCACTACGATGGCTGCCGGAGTAAGTAAATTCGTGAAATCTGTGGAAATCTAACCGCGTGCACGGTCATCATGACTGGATCCGACAAGATTTAGCACCGATGGTGTCGTCTGCCCAAGCTAAGCCCCATATTTGTTGCAGACACTGTACACTTATCCCGAAAATTTTCGTGCATACAAGGCCCTCGTAGCGGCTCAATATGCGTCTGCCAATGTCAAACTCGCACCAAACTTCGTCTTCGGTGAGACCAACAAGACTCAAGAATTCCTGAAAAAGTTTCCCAGTGGAAAAGTATGTAAATCCACGGCATTTCCAAACAGCTGATCTGTAATGTTTGCATGTGTAAATGTGGCAGGTTCCGGCTTTTGAGTCTGGCGATGGTAAAGCATTCTTAAGCGATAGCAATGCAATCGCGTATTACGTCGCGAACAACCAGCTGCGAGGAAGCAACGATTTAGAGAAGGCTGAGGTTCTGCAGTGGATGAGTTTTGCTGATAATGATTTGTTGCAAGCAGCTGTTCCATGGGTATTCCCAGTGATGGGGGTCATCCAGTTCAACAAAAATGTAAGTAGGCTTTAAAGTATTAGTTAGTGCTCTTGTCAAAGGTGGATTTGCAGAAATAACTGCAGGTTCATAACATGTAGAGCTAAAATAAGTGAGGGTGATTTCCATGCATATGTGTTTCATAATACATGTGCTTTCAATCTCCATACATTGCTATTCAAAATAAAATAAATTTTAATCGGACAATTTTTTTTTAGAGTTTTGAGAAAGCTAAGGATGATGTTAAGGGAGTTCTCAACGTTTTAAACACACATCTTGCCACGCGTACGTTCTTTGTCGGCGAGCGCATTACCTTGGCAGATATCAGCGTAGCTTGCACAATGTTGCATATGTATTCCCAGGTCTTAGATCCCGCGTACCGCAAGCCTTTCCCGCACGTCAACCGTTGGTTCATAACAATCGTTAACCAACCTGAATTTAAAGCCGTAAACGGTGAGCCAGTGATTTGCAGTAAACCAGCTGAAGTAGACCCCAAGAAATTCCAACCACAGCAACCACAACAAGGTACTTTTTAAAGAAATCTTTTATCATTCATTGTTATGTTGCAAATTCATTATTTAATCAAACTACTCACTCGCAAGCTGCTAATCATGTAAATCATGAGGAAATTAACAAAACTAATAACACAACACAAGAAACTAAAACAAACAAAAGGAAGAAGAGTAAGTTCCATCGCTTTTTGAAACTCTCAGCGAACTTAAATTATGAAGATACTAAATTGTATTTTATTTGCTTAGGCAAGGGTAAGGACAATAAGAAAGAACCGAAGAAGGAGGAGAAGAAGGAAAAGGAACCCAAGAAACAAACCCCCAAGAAGGAGCAAGAACCCGAAGAGGAGATGGACGCTGCTGAAGCGGCGCTGGCGGCTGAGCCCAAGAGCAAGGACCCCTTCGATTCGATGCCTAAAGGTACTTTTGTCATAGACGATTTCAAGCGCTTCTACTCCAACGAGGATGAAGCTAAGTCTATTCCGTACTTCTGGGAGAAGTTTGACTCTGAGAACTACTCAATCTGGTTCGGCGAGTATAAATACAATGATGAACTCAGCAAGGTGTTCATGAGCTGCAACCTCATCACCGGAATGTTCCAGCGTCTGGATAAGATGCGCAAGCAGGCCTTTGCGTCCATGTGTCTTTTTGGTGAAGATAACAACAGCAGCATCTCAGGGGTGTGGGTATGGCGCGGACAGGAGCTTGCTTTCAAACTGAGCCCTGACTGGCAGGTCGACTACGAAGTGTACGACTGGAAGAAACTTGATCCCAAGAGTGAGGAAACTAAGAAATTGGTAGCGCAGTACTTCTCATGGTCCGGCACTGACAGCAAGGGCAGGAAGTTCAATCAAGGCAAAATCTTTAAATAAATCTGTCCTGGCAAAGATAAATGAAAGAAAAACACCTTTACCATTCGCTCACAATAACCACTTAAGTCTTCAATCTGCTTCAGTTGTAATCTAAATTAAAATCGAGCGTCATATAAATATGAATACTCTCACTTTGTTTTCTACACCGTTAATTTATTGATGATCGCATTTTATATAAAAACGTTATCAGCAGATTTTTGGATGTTTTATTTATGAAGAGGAGAAAAATGTCTGGGTTTCATAATAAAGAATTTGAAATGAATGGTATTGCTGGATAAAATGACGTCAATATGGAAAGGACTTTCTAAGATAAGTTTATTTTCCCTGGTTTCTAATAATTAAGTAATTTGTTTTGGTGTTTTACTTCTTTTTTGGTCTAGCCATTTTAAAAAGTGTGTATAAACCATCAGCCATTCCAATAGCGATTCCACCTAGTGTGATGCCGAAGAGGAGTCTGTCCATGAAACCGCCTTTAAGATACACCGGGACTCCATCCTCTTTTTGGAAGTGTTCGTATTTACGTAACAACGATGGTGGAGGGCCGTCACCGTAAGTTCTTTGTACATTTTTCTAAAAGTTATTCAGTTAGGAAACAAGCGATAAACTTTATTGTACTCACAGTTAAATTTTGACGAAGAAGTCGGTTACGTACAACCTTTGAGAACATCTTCCCTCAGCAAAGCTACAATATTGTAGTGCCTTTCGCGAATACAATCAACTGAAATCGATTTGATTATTTGCCAATTAAGCAGGCTGTTGATTTATAATTAGCAAGAATATAATTAGAGTGTCATGGTTGTCAAGACTTACGATAAATAAACTGACATTACGTCAGCGCATTGCGCATTTGAGAAGTGTAGTTCAAAATTATGGTTAAATGCGGATGGATATTTTGCCAGTATCCT
>NBZA01003593.1:2081-15857 GCA_003054995.1 Aleochara bilineata
TTCTTAACAAGGTACAACTATCACTTACAAACATTGGCGAACCTCCATGCATGCTACCACCGCTCACAGATCGCTGATGGTTCTTTAACATAGTCATTGACTTTTGCAAAATACTGCCCCTGCTGATCCCATACACAGTTAAGAATTCATCTTTGCTATTGTCCAACAGCCATTCAGCCATTTTAATTAAATCTTTGTGAAACTTTGGCGGAAAATGCTCCACTGATTGCACTTGTATTTCATTGGCTGTATCCTCGTCATTATTAATCATCATCATCAATACTCCTGGCAATAATGGCTTGCTGTGCTTATCTAATGTTGCTTTGAATTCAAAGTTCAGTTTATCACTGCCTTTGTTAAAAAGTGTACTCTAAAATAACACTTCACATAATAAACAAACAAATTCTTCAAGCAATCTATTACTAGTATGTATACATACAACATTCTCAAGTTCAACACTTTGTGGAATGTGTTTCTCAAAATACTTCTGCGCTCTTGCTAGTTTGTTCATTGACTGTAGATAGATATCTAACGGAATAGCGGCTTCAGTGACCACTCCGGGCCCTTTTTCAATAATATCATCCACTTTGCGTGACACTTCATAATAACTTATTACGTTATCAAGCAGTTGCAATGTCCTGTCAATATCTGGTAGGTTATATTAAGAAAAAACAAGCAAACAAACAATGTAGGTATGTAGAATAGTAATGAGTAATGTTTATAAAGGATACTTTGCTGAGACTTTTGTAAATTCTCAGTCTTATTGTAAACTGGCAATATCGTCTCTTCCAAACGAGAGAGCCGCTCCTCAAAGGTATTTAGTATAACATCTACACTCTTTGCAATAGTACAACTCTTAGTTATTCTCTCTTTGAGTAGATTCAGATTGGATAATTCCTAGATAAAGCATCAAAGAGTGAATGTAGTTTGATTTTGTGTAGCTGTAACTTACCTTTTCAAGTTTATGGCTAATTTCTAGTTTGTTTTCTTCAATTAAATTCATTATGCACCAAATTATTTAACAAAACATAAAATAAAATATCTAGATCAAATTACAACAAAACATGATACAGGTTAGAGCTAGACGATCTGCACTTCACTTCATCCTGAAAGCAACAGCGCCATCTACAATACTGACGCAATTTTGTTTAAAAAAATATATACACTAGTAAGCACACACTTGAAAAGAATCACAACTATGTATAACGGGCGAGAACAAAGATACGATACGGGCAAAAGTTAAAACCACATCTTTAAAACACATCAGAAATTGCCATTGTTTTCTTAATATTAATTACATAATACAAAACAATAGTTATAACTATTTTGATGTTATGCAATATAATAAAGATGAGAATCAAACTGAAGTTAGATACTTTTACATTATAAACTATTCATATGTTATAAATATATTGTTCCATGTTATTTATTATAAATTTGTTTAAGGTTAAATAAATATCATCGCTCTCTTAATACTAAATTATAGATTTGAATTTCAAAAGTAGGTTGAAATCGAAATTTCAAATTAACTTAGCATCCTTATTCATAACGTAAGGGTTCATTTTTGGGAGGAATGTACTTTGGTATATATTTCATTTCTTATACGACTAAATGTTCCAAGTCGTTAGCGTCTTTCTTTACATTAAGCTGGGCATCCATCTCCTGGCAAAATCAATTTCAATATCGCTGCACACTCTGGGCAGGTCTCTCAAAAATAGTTTCAATTCGATTCTTTTCCAAACATTTAATTACTAAGTGCAAAAATATGTAATTTATGTGGTTGCATTAGCCTATCTCATATCAGTTCGTTTGCTGCGAGTCTGCAATTAAGTGTCATGGTTATCTGCCAGCGAACGTCCCCTGACAAACTGTGTAATCGTGTCTGCCCTTATCATGTGAACGCAAAGCGAAGCTAGTTTCCACTTCTGGATATCGCTTCGTCCTTTATCAATTGCCGTAGACGCGCGATCTCCTTCGCCGCGATCGCCAGATCGTTCTGCAGACACAGTTCCTTTTCGCGTAGACGCTTCACCTCACGCTGGCTGGTCACATTCAGTCGCAGCAGCTCCAACTTATCGCACTTCAAGCGCGCAATCTCATTATGCATATCCTCGTTGGTGTACAAGGGATCTTCAGTGCTCGAATGTGTGCACATCGTGCACTTGGAACTGCTTAACTGGCAATCGTTGTTAATACTTGACATTGACATGCTCTCCATGCCCGTATCGCTGTCCATGCAAGAGGAATGCCGTTCGTGAATCTGCTCATTGATTTCATGAGGCTCGTGATGCATTTCGTCGCTAAGGCTCGACTCCTCCGACTCAGATATAGAGATCGAATGGTTACTCTTTTTATTCGTGGTGTTATTACTAGTGGTGTTTGGTGTGTGATTATTGTTAGTGGTATTGGTCGTCTTTAGATTGAGCGCCTTGCGAACAGTTTCGATGAAACGATTGTTTTTTGGCGTTAGACTGGCAGCGGCGGAGTTGGTCGACGCCGACGAGGCAGTGGATGAGATATTCAAACCCGCGTTGCCGAGTAGAAACTCACTGGTCTTCTCCTTCAGCTCTGCGCAGAGCGTTGTGAGCAGCGATGTGCGTGTTCGTTGTTCCAACTTTGCGAACTTCTCGGCCTTGTAGCAGGCGTTCTCAGCGTTTATCAATTTGGTTAGCAGGAACTCCTTGAAATCCTCGTTCGGCTCGAAAACGCATGGAGTCGGCAGTTGAGGGCCGAAAAACGGCACATCGTTGCGCGCAGTCACGCTGACTTTGTACCTGGTGTTTGGCGTATTCGGCTCCACCGCTTGGATAACAACAAATGCATGAAGAAAATGACTAGCAATCATTTCTGGTGTGAATGGTGTGTTTTCCTCCTGGAAAATAATGGCGACGATGTCGTTGCCAATATGGCGCTTGCGTTGTAATTGCTGCGGATCGGCGTGTGTAAAGGGCAGCATTGTGGAGACGTGGAACATGATTTCGCGCTCTTTGAAAACATTATAAATCGCCGTCTCGCCTGTGTGGCCGTTGAGGGTGTCAAGGCCGCCGCGGTAACCTTTATGATCCTTCAGTTGTATGCGCGTGCCGAGCAAGTCGAGAAACTGATCGAACGCAGGCGATGACGTGTTCGAAAATAGCTCTTCTTCGGTGGTTTGCCCGTATTTTTGGTTGATGACACCGAATTTGAAATGCGTCACGATTTGGTGTTCGTCGTAGGTGGAGATGAGCGACGAGGAGAGTGGCGTCTGCACCGGCTCGAAGCTGCTCGAGAGCTGCAATCGGTCTTCCTGCAGCATATGCCTAGCGATGACTTCCGGTGTAACGCCCTCGTCCCTCAGCTGTGTGGCGTTGATCAGTTCATGAATGGTACCTGTTTTCAATCGTAGCAATGCGCGAATATGTTCCTCATGCGAAACGTTCTCCATCTTCAGCGACAACAGTATTGGTCCTAGATTTTCGTCCAAAACTGTCAGATTCATATGGTCCTGGAAACATATAGAAAAAGAATGTAAGCAGAGAGAATAAATCATAGTAATTAACGCAACGAACGAACACCCAACGAGTGCGAGCGAAGACAAGAGTGAAATATGCACGTACATTTAAGAGTGAAATAATCATTGATTACAAAGTGGGAAGATTCACATGGAAACGCGCGTGGGATCGCATTGTCCATTGTTCTTTCCTGTTCCCAATTCTTTTTTTCTCGCATTTAGAAGTTTATTTATTTAAATAAAGTTCCATTACGAATTGTTTATGTTCTTACTCAATAACAATGCACTGCATTGCATTGGCTTCCCACGCGGTTCGCAATGAAAACAAAGAAATGTGTATGAAAATTTGAAGAACTAGCTAGCCATCCATCGTTCGTCGTTCATGTGCGCGCTCTATGATAGTTCCATTCTATTCATATCACAGTTGCGCTTGCTTGCCACCGTTTTTTGTGCTTATTTTCGTGTTTATATAACATAATAATAGCAAGTAACCGTTATACGAAAGAATGAAACACGCAGTGACATTGAAAAACACCGCATGCGGAAGCGTTCTCAAACTCGAACGCGTTTACGCACACGGATACGGATACTTACTCTTCCGTAGAAGAAACGGCGATAGCACTTGGCAGTTTCGTCCATTTCGATCTTGGACCGCCAGTTTGCATGCGAAACCGGTCGATCGAACGGCCCATCGTAACCGTCGCCGTCAATCCAATAATTGCAGGCACGCTTCCCATCGCCAGTCTCTCGGTTCGGCACGATGATCATTGGCAACGTGCCCGGCCGCGAAAGCACTTCCTGCAGCAGCAGGCGCGATGCGCTGCCATTATTGTTACTCAAATTCGGCGAACTTGGCGGCGTCTGCAATTCGATCCGACTGGCCGCGCTGCTGGTCTTGTTGCTGACATTGTTGTTATTATTATTGTTGTTATTGTTATTGTTGTTGTACGCAGTGCACAAGCGCTCGTCGATCTGTTGCTGTTGTTGCTGCTGCTGGGAGCACTGCGATGACGAAGACGACGAACTATGGCGCAGACTCGTCTAAAAAGGAAAGAAAACCAAGAGTTAGTACAGACTTAAAAAGACATTTGTGAGAGTAGAGTAGACTCATCGTCCGCTCCGCATAATCAGTATTAGACATTACGCATTGGTTAGTTATTTACTATAGTATATACGTGTATGTCTATCGTTGGGAAAGCGGTATTGGAGAAGCAGAAGCGAAAACGTTTAGAAATCGATTGCATTGCAGCGAAATTATACCTGCACTTTACTATAGCTACGATCACAAGTTTTATTCGTTTCGTTTTGGTGAACATCTGTTATTCCATCTGCTGAATTGGCAGCGGTAGCGGCCACAGCAGCAGCAGAGGCTGATATCGGCAGGGCCGAAGAATTATTAGGCGCAGGTAATTCCCTCCAACGTAACACACCCATCACTGCTTGACGGACCCAGCCGCGGGGCAACGTATTCGTCATCATCGACGTCGAGCAGGTCGACGCCGCCGACGAGGAGGAGGACGAGAAGCTCTTGATTTTCTCATGCATGAGACTCGAGTGCAGCGCGGCGTGCGCGTGCGAATTCAGCGACGAGTTCGAGTAGCTCTTCATCTGCTGGAAGCCGCACTTGGAGCTGCGGCTCTTCTTCTCGTCGCCGCCGCTGTCATACGCCGGCTGATTGATGTTGAAGCGGCGATGGATAAAGTTGGGCGAATTTTTGCACGAGCTCTTCTCGTCCTCGCATTTCTTCTTATTTGACTGGCCGTTCGCGTACGCGTACTTCTCACTAATGCTGGCGCACTTTTCACCCAATTTCTCGCATTTCTTCTCTGCTTTTTCCTCCGACTTCTTGCACTTCCCGTTTGTACTTTCACTCAAGCTAGTGTTACTCTTATTTCTACTCAAATTACGCATTTTAAGTGCACTTGACTGGACTGCCAACAAACTGCAAGCAACTGCTGTGTAAAACTGGTGTACAAATGAGATAAATAATGTGAAGGCACTTTGCTAGCTTTTTCATGCATGAGCTTTACATTTTCGAACTAGTTTTCAGGAGTTTCGAAGAGGAAACGCAAGAAGCAGCCCAAAAGGGATACGCGATCGATACCAGATGCGCGAAGAGACTGAACCGCGACGAACGATGGCGATGTCGCGTCGAGCGTCTACGAGCAGCCTCGTTTCGGCCGGCTACGGACGCGGCCGCGGCGCCCGCTATACGGTGGGAGAAATATAAGTTTATTGAAAACTTATACGGGTTCGCGCTTGCTGAACAATGGCCGATTCGTACACCCGAACAAGATACGTTACTTGCGCCGAAGAAACTATGTACGAAGAACTGACAATACGCGGCCGCGCTCTTATAGGCGGTAAATTCAAAACTGAAGCTATGCTACTACAGTACATATATGTATCTACTGTAGCGTGTTCGATTGCAACTTTTCCAGAAACTGCTCAATGCTAAACTGACATAGAACTTGACACGCGCACCGTTCGATAAGAGCAATAAATGTTTCAGCGCATTTGTAACCGCAGGTATAGCTGAGGTGTAGTTGAGGAACAATAAGCATGACTAACTTGAAATGAATATTAGGCATTGGAAGCAACAAAGAACAAAGCGCGTACAAAGGAACGAAAGACGCAGCAACAAAGAAGAAAGAGGATTTCCGGTGGAGCGATGCGAGTCGTACGTGAAACCAAACGTAAAACGCGAATAAAACAGAACAAAACACACTCTTCTGCGACGCCCTCGAAGCAATGCTTCGTCGTCGTCGTACGAAATTAAAACAATTTCCAGGCGCGTACTCAGCTTGCCCGGATGATCTACGAAGACAAAACGAGCAAAATGCAATTCGTGCTATTTCCAGCGCATTTATTTTACAGCTGAAAATAAATATTGAAGGCTCTAAGAGAAAAAATAAGCGGAAACGAAAAAGCCTCCACGCCAATGCAATGCAAGGCAGAGTAAATGAAGGAAGAACTACACCAACATTTAAAAATAGAAATAATTTTCATCGAGCATTGCGACTAACGACACATCCAGAACCGGGAACGAAGAAAATATATACTGAAATACTACTGCCTGTCTGGATGCCGTTTGAGTGCGCCTACTCTGTTCTAGAAAAATCACGTACGAGGAAAGAAACTGTCTATCTAATGATATTCCTCCTTAGGTTGCATAATTCATAGAAACTCGACGCCGAGCAACAATAAACATTATGTTTGAAGTGCGTTTGAAACTCAAATGCATACTCCGAGTGTTTGTAGTTATTTGTTGTTATTGAATAGTCCACCTCTACCACTACCTCTACATAGGACTGAACCGAACGCGCCTATAAATAAATAAATAATTAGACAGAAAATTATTCATAAATGTTTAAGCATTTTTCATGTCAAGGCCAAAGTAGCGCAAAGTGACACTCACTCAATTCACTCCTACTCTATGCATGTAGTAAAGCCATGCAAACTATTACCTCAAACTCGATTTTTACATGGCTATAATTATTGAAAGTTGCTCAGAAAGAAATACGTAATCGACGCATTCAATAGTAAACTTTATGTAACGTATTTTCAACCATACGACTTCACACTGCTCTGGTCCGCCCATGGTGTTGCCTTCGATCATTATCACTCTTAATAAAGCGGTGATAAAAGAGTGCAACACATTTCAGAGGAAATAAGCCACAGCGTGTCTGGGCACAGAAAGAATTTAAAACGTGAAAAAGACAAAGGAACTTAGACGTGAACTTAACGGATCGGTAAGCAAACATCCGTTAAAAGCGAACGAAGGAAAAAAGAGAGGAAGTCGTGCGATTATAAAGAATAACGATGCGCTTGATGATAACCTACAACAATTGTTTTGAGACGTTGCGAGAGCCACCTACACACGTCGGGAAGAAACAACATACCGACAATACAGTCACGAAGTTTCAAGCCATTCACCTGGAGAGGGCGCCCTTTCTTTACTGTCAATTCAGTATAATTTATAACTTAGAAAACTCAAAAAGTGTAAACTAGTTTGCGTAAAAACGCCCACCACGTGTAAATCACATCATGCGTGTGCGTTAATAAACAGCCAAGTAGAGGCAATTAAGTGAGTTACCTGCTTGAAATAGGCCGGTAGGACGCATCGTTGATCATCCAGCCGGGAACTCTGCGCCTTCTCGAGCAGCTCGAAGAGGTCGTACGTGGTGCCTTTCAATCGGTCGCCTTTCGCGCCCGCCAACGCCTTCACGCCTGATTTATTCGCAGCGGCTGCGGTCGCCGACGGCGGCAACTGTGCAGTTGCGAGCGAATGGTGATGCCAGACCGTGTTGCTGGAAGTGGCCACCTCGGCGGAGGATGCATTCGTGGAAGCTGTGGCCGAATGCTGACGCCTGGAAGTGAAAGAACAGAGCAGAGCATATGAGAAAGCGAGCCATCAGAAGTGTACTAACATCATAATTATCGGTCTCAATCGGCATGGGTATGGGTATGATTGACTGGGTGTAATTAATCAACCAGTGATTAGATAAGCGGCAGAGTTCAGTTGAATGGAGTCGACCGGTTGGCATAATCGTCCCTCTTGTCATTGCTTTGCCATTGCTATTGCCATCCCACCCCAGTGCAGCGCAACACGATAATAATAGGTGCAAATGCACGAGCGGCGTAACATGTATGGAAAAAATATTTTCCTCGACAAAAAGGCACATAAAAGGGAGCGAGCACTGAGGACTCTCGCTGTCACCTCACTGAGAGTCCTCTCCGCAATCGAACACGCATTTGACACCCCTTCTTATCACATTTTCTATTCATTCATTAAGCAGCTAGTGCTTTCATCCCCTTCACCCAAGCAAGCGGCTGTAAATCCGATTTGTGCGTGTGTATTCAATAAAAACTCGCTGCCAACTCACCCCCGAGATGAAACCCACTCTCTACGTTCAACACTCACTCATTCTTTGAATGCGACCCTCGAATTTTAATTAATGATAAATTATTTTAGATTTGTCAAAATCTAAGCTACAATAGATTAGGTATGTACGTTTGCTTCAGTGTACATTTTGTAGTACAGTGCTCAAGCGAAAGTTTTTAGGTTATGTTGATGTGCGCGCGTTGTTTTGGAATGAAATTTCGCTAGTTTCGTGATGTGATGTAATGTAATCAGAGAGCGAACGGGCGAGCAATATGATGTAAAAATTCATTTTCGCCGCCATATGTTAGTTGTTGGCGTTGGTTTACGTTAGGCTTGTGCTCATACGCAAGCGCAAGCGCAAACGTCAGTTACTAAACATAAAAACGACTAAATACGTAGACGTTAGCTAAAAACCGCCGTAATCGAAATCGAACTGAAATGAAATGAATGAATATTTAATGAAATCGAATGCATTGCAACTGCCACTGCCTGCCTGGTTTGTGGGCAGTACCAACACGTACATCTATGGTCCGTGCTTCGGAATTACTTTGCATTAACTTTTGCACCGTATTTATTATAAAAAAACTTCATACTTCTACCATTTGTTCAACAAATAACACCGTGCACGCAGCCGCACGAAACGGCGAGCTCGCGCAATAAAAAGGCAACTTCCTGAATTGCAAATGCATTCATTAGGTGCGCTTGCGCTCGCGCTGGTAATTATTTAATTAAATATCTATAGCGAAAAATACCTTATTGCTTATTGCGATTTGTAGCATTACATTGCATTGCATTGCTACTCGCCTCCGAACAGAACTCCTTCATGATTTATGCGTGCCGAACGTGAAACGCGATTACAGCTGCAGTCATGATGAAATATCACCCATACATTGGCCATATCACGCTTATGATTATGATTCTTCCTCTACCGGGCGGCAATTTGCAGCTAATTACTTAATTGTGTTACGTTTGTAAAGCTGTGCGGAGAATAATTATAGCATGCCTTGCCTTTCACACCAACTACTTATTGGCTGGATGCGTTAATGTTAATGAATTTGTCATCTTGTCATTTAATAGGACAATTCACTCACGCATGTAAATCAGCTTCATAAAGCTGGTGTAATCGGCGTGAGCACGTTAATCCGATCACTGGTGTGGAGTTGTGCTCGTAGGCATCGGATTACGCCGTATCATTTGCATATAATCCAAATGATAACGGAAATGATCGAACGTGCATTTGTTTTTAACCGACCGGTCGGATAATAAATGGGTGACGGGGAATGTAAATCAAATGCGCGTGGCATAAAGGATGCACCGAGGCGAAACGTCCGAGAATTGCGAAGGTCGTTCGTACGGTGAAGTGTGCCATGTCGCGCAGGGGTGCACGCAATTGACCATACGGCCTGCATGGGGGTTGGCGTGCGGGCAGCCGTAGGGGCTCGAGATCATAAGGTCACTCACAAAACGCATCTAATCGCGACATTTTCGGCGTTTATGTGCTTCCCACTTGCAGCGAAGGGGTTCGCTGCCCATCCGCGAGGAAGTCCACAAAGGTCAGTGCAGCGACTCGAAATTCGTATTGTTCACCGAAAAAAATGCTGCATAATTCATTATCCAGCATTGAAACGGCCGAAACCCGATATGCGTTTTGTAACTCATTATGAGTTTCGTTTTTTTTGCTTTGCCTCGCGTTTCGTCCTCTCCCTTTGTTGTAACGGACAAAAAATAACTTTCCTTGGCTTGACATGGCATGGCGTAACATCGTATGTAGGTGAGTTTAATTACGGAGATAGTACAATTGTTTCAAGCGCTTTTGATTTTAACACATCCACTTCCACATCCGGTCGTATCAATTCAAGGTTCGTGATTCGTTCCTACGCTACGTACATACGTTTGTTGCGCGGGCTAACGAAAAAGTTGAAATTGTTGTTATAACGTTATGTTCCAGTAAATTTCAGTGTTAAAATTTGAATTTTGTAATTTATCCTTAGTTAATTAATTAACCTCCGAATCATTGGTAATTAATAAATCAATACATACTTTATAGACAACAGATCACGATCAGAAAGTTTCAAAGAGTAAATGAGGATAATATACATAGTTGAGTTGAGGTAATTAGAAGCGTGTGCTCACGAAGTTTACGAAGCATGCATGACTGTTGGTGCTCTTGAAGGGCTGATAGCATCGTGTCGATCTGATAAGCGTTGAGGCTCCGACAGCACGCCAATTTATTATCCGATCTGCATGCATAACCATTAGCCAAACACGCGCTTGGAGAGTTAACATCGCACGGTTGCTGAGTATAGTATCGTATCGTATCGATTCGAAGTAAGTAAATATGGGTATTAACTAATTAAACACACGCCAGCCACTTGCATCCATGGATTAATTATAATTAGGGAGAATGGAACGTAAGTGTGCGCAGGCACAAACCACGCGCAAGCGCACGCAATGAGTATGAATATGCAGAATGAAGTTATGACTTACAATACTTTTTTCATGTACCTCTTGCGCGCGATCAGCGTGTAGGATTCGCGCTGTCCAGTGGCGAAATATTTCATCTTCATGTCGGTGGCGAAGAAGACTTGGACGTGGATATCTCAGCCCCATGCACTTGATCGTATTTGGTTTAGTAGTACTGACACATTTCCGTCGTGTTATTACCGGAAAGCAAGCAAGCAACAGCCCACGGCGAACTCGGAGCGAAGTCAGGCACGACAACACACAACCACTGTCGGTATCGTTCTGCAGCAGCAATCGGACGGACGACCGGCAGCAAAACGTTTCTCGCTCCAGTCCGCTTCGCTTCGCTTGCGCATGGATTAGTTTGATAGCCAGGCGCGAGGAGAACGGCGAACGAACGCACCGAAATAGTTCGTGCTGCGCTTGCGCACTGTTTTACTGCTTCATCTAACCTTCCAACAACCAACTACCCAGCTAAACAAGCAAACATCCCGTCACATCTCCCGTATATAAACACTTTGCTTTGCATCCATCATATGATGAAGCTCATGTATGCATTGTTGCATCTCTGGTCTAACTGAAATGAGACATCCCTTGACAAGCAGGGGTACCAACTGTGTTTATTTTTCTTTGGTTAGGTTATTTTTCCACTGTACTGCATGCAAATTGCATGGCGATTTCACTCCTCACTGTCACTGCCCAACCTCAAATTTCGAATTCTAAATAAACAATGCATAAACAACAACAACAAATAGACAAGCATATGGTTGGGCTATTGAACATTTGTTAAGCGTATGAACGAAAATTACATGTAAGTATAATATATTTCTCCATATTCCATATTCCGGTCTATTAATCCACTTTTAGCTAGATAGATGCAGCAGCATTCTGTAATGCGACGGACTTACATACCACGTAACTAATTAAACTATGTATGCGATAGTTCGATGTTGATTACTTCCCCGATTTCTCCTCCGCTTGCGGTGCGTTGCAATTTAATTTTAATTGCATTTTTGCACCTCGTACCTGCGCGCAGATGGCACACCATTCAGCGTATTGTTTATAATCTACAGTTGACAAACCGGACATAGGCGTTACAACCGCGAAGAATGTTCCGGAAGCGAGCCCACTGTCACTCGCTATCGGTTTCGCTATCACCAGAACTAGAACCACCAAATAGAGACGAATCCATCATCCCATTTGAACAGATGTGCCATGCCAGAGTCAGAGTCAAAGTCAAAGTACATGTATACTGTGCTATATATTCGCAAACGAAACGATACCACCGATAACGAGGGTGAAAATTTACCTGAAAAGTCATAAAAATAAACGACCGGAACGACTGACTGAATGACTGTCTGATAAAATCTGCAGGGCTGCGTCAATTTTCGAATGATTCTGACACGCATTAATTACGAGCAGGTCGTAATTAACAGATGAGAGCGAGAAGATGAAATGAACGTTTCTCTAACGACTCATGTACAATGTATAAAGATTTTCTACTTGAAGTAATCCTTTCTTCCAAGGAACAAAAACGTGCTAAAGCGCTACTATAAATATTATAGCTTCGTGCGCGTATGTACGTTTTATTTTGCACGTGTTTTCTTTTTCTTCATCTTCTTCCTCACCCCTAAGCAATGCTGTGTTTTTGCCTAGGAGAGGTGAAGCGAGGAGACGCACAAAGGTAACGTACACGTGCTGATTGTGCGCGTTTCTTTATGCACTTCCTTACCTATGTACCTCTGGAATAGTTTATTTAGTATGTAGTTTGCAGCCGCTGCACCATACGATGCGCGCACCCCTTTGACGTACATACTATGCAGCGTCGTTCAACCCCGTTTTTACACTTTATTAAACGGTTTCGATTTACATTCATCTTTCGACAGTGGCGTGCTCTTGTCTAATGTTGATTGACATGCGAGCGACGCAATGACGATGTCGACGCATTGATCAATCATCCAACTTGACTCTGTGCTTTATTTAAGTTTCCCAACACAATCGCTTGCATTCGATCTGCATGACAATAGAATGATGTGAACTGTTTGTTGGTGATGGTGGTTGCTTGCTTTGGCATCATCAGAATATTAGCTTGGACTTACATACATACATATACTAGGAAAATTCGTTTTTAATTGCGAGAAGCGCAAGCGCATTCAAATGTGAAAATTAATCGACTGGAGTGCATTGGAAAGCTAGTCAAGATGAACTAATAAGCTCTCGTTTTCCGATGCGTCTTGCGTCTTAGGGATAAAAACTTATTGGCTGGCTGGCAGCTGTTTGTTTTTCTTGCAAGAGAAAATTATCCGTTAGATATTAAAGAAAAAACCACTTCCAGTTGGTGGAAATCAAGGGTCGTAACCAATTTATTAAGTATTTTATGTATTTCCTCGTGGCGATGCGTTTTTAGAAGAATGTAAAGTGCAGAACTATGCTATGCGTCTAATGAGGCTTAGGTACGTGTATATGTATTAAGCAACGTCATTTCTTCAAGTCTTCAGTGGAACCTGTCGTTCGTTATTGCATACAATATAAAGCAGTGCTGCCCAACCTTTTCTCTACGCGGGCCACATTGGTCACAGGTATACGCTGAGAGGGCCAAATCCATGCATAGTACCTAGTATAAATTTTGATAATTTTCGAAAATTAGGAAATTTTCAAACTTTAATAATGGTGCTTAGGAGACTGACAAGTTGTTGGTTTAACCACTTATTTTTTGTAAAATTTAATTCGGAATCCAATAATCTTTAATCCAAAATCCTATCTTTTATGGTTCAAGAGATATTTGACATCAAACACATGCAAAGTTTTTCTACCAAAAATAGGAAACTATCAATAATTCATAACTCCGCTTACAATAAAGTAAAGTTAATAGTTTAACCACTTATTTTGTGTAAAATTTCATTCAGAATCGAATAAAGTCAAAGCGGAATTGCTATCT
>NBZA01003598.1:0-20557 GCA_003054995.1 Aleochara bilineata
AATTGAATGTTTTTAGAAAAAGCTAAATAAATAATAAAGTAAACAACCTATAACAATTTTGTAAACAGGTGCAAAAAGCCAATGAGTTGATTGATATGAAAAAGTTTAAATAATTAAAATCGGTGAAAGGGTTAAAAAGATATAGCAAATTGAAATTAAACCAAAGCCAAGAATGTAAACGAGCAACTTATAAGAACAATTAAAAGACAATTACCTAATGCAATTAGCATACTTGACACATTAGCTGACGCTAAGCGTAAGTTTTGTATGTGTCAAGCCACTAACTAATTACCAATTAACAAGGCACAATTAAGCATTAAGAAATTGTTCAACTTTTCCAACAAGTTAGCGATCGATTAAAATAACAACAAGCGAGCGAGTGAACAATTAATGTCGTGTTACCAGCAATTAACAATTTCAATCATTATGACGTCACGTCGCTGCGCTTAGGTGCAGGTAAAATCGCTGTTGAGTTGTAGCGATGAAGGGATTTAAGTGCCCCTTTTAATCGAGCGCATTATCGAACAATTCATCCCTTCGCCGATTAAAATCCCATTCATTCTTCTACCTCTACCTTTGCTTGGCTTGGCTTGGCTTGTTGCGCAAGCAAATACACGATGTCAAGAGCCCTTCGAGAGCGAGCAGGATTAACTATCCCTTGCTTGCCAGCTAGCAAGTAACAAAGGGCCACTTTACAACTTAATACACGACGGACACGGACACGGACACTCGGGGTAAAAATGAAAAAGCAAAGCCCTTGAAGCTCAATTTGTTTTAGCGTTTAGTATGCATATGTCACGCTCATCTCTATGCAAATGGCATTGCCTGCTTGGACCTCATGCGTGCGTGGACCGATGTTAATCGTGTTCCAAAATTGTAATAGATTTTGCATAGAAATCTAAAAATTTACCACTTTTTTACGTTTTTACCTATAACTTTTAAACTACACTAGCTACAATAATTATAGTTACAGATTTAAAAAGTAGGACTATGTATCTACAAAATGGTAAAAAAACTAATAAAATCGCATGATTGGTTTTAAAGTTATAGCTAATTATATTAATTGAAAAAATGGCAATTTGCAAAAAGTGATTATTGTAGTAAATTGTTAATAACTTTTAAACTAATGATGATTGTGATTTGTGTTTATGAGCAATAAAACTAGATAGAATTGTCTACAAACTGGCGAAAGAATCATTAAAATCGGTTAATTAACTTAGGAGTTATCGAAGGTTAATTATGAATACTCTACAGAAAAAAATATTCTATTTTAAAATTTTAACAAAATCATTAATATCTTCAAAAGTATTCAAGATAATTAAAAAATTCTTTCAGCAAGTTATTAAGTGATTAATTCTTGATAAGCTATTAAAATTTCAAATAATTATCTTGGTAATTACCAATGCGACAGCACTTCAAAGATTTTAAAATATTTTGTGAACTGTTTTAAGTAATATGCAAATATCTCGAGAACCAATGGAGATAAAAGAATAATTCTTGCAGATTTAGAAAGTACATTAAATTCTGAGTTTAATGAGTGTGGTTTTGGTTTGGTTTTGTTATAGAGTCAGACTCTAAGATAGATTCGATTAGCGAGAGTGATATGATGGAAGGCGACGACCCGATGGACGGCCTGGACCCTATGGGCGAGTCGCGGCCCCGCAAGATCCGCCGCTCCAGGACCACCTTCACCACGTATCAGCTGCACCAGCTGGAGCGCGCCTTCGAGAAGACGCAATACCCGGACGTCTTTACGCGAGAAGAGCTCGCCATGCGTCTTGATCTCAGCGAAGCTCGCGTTCAGGTAAAAATTCAACACTAATCAGTGAAATAATCATTAATATCTTCTAAACCACTCAAGATAATTAAAAAATTCAAAGAGATTTGAAATTGTCAGCAAATTTTACACAAGTGTTGGTAATTTCGTTAAATTGCCTTTAGAAATATGATAGTTATTGATAAAAATTTGCCAACAATGTTTATTGATTAAGTTAATTTAGTTATTGCTTAATAACTTTTGAATTAATTACTTTATTTAAATGAAACAAAAAGTTTAAAAAACTTCATTTAATTCTGCTTATTGCAAATTTTAAATCATCAATTTATCTTAAGAATTGCCAAAGTTATAACAAATTAAATTTTTTTAAAATTAGAATTTTTCAAATTTTTAGTTTGTTTTTAGTTTTTTGCAAATATCTCAAGAACGAATGAAGGTAATTAAAAAATTCAAACAGATTTAAAATTCTCAGCAAATTTTACACAAGTGTTGGTAATTTCGTTAAATTGCCTTCAGAAATACGATAGTTATTGATAAAAGTTTGCCAAAAATGTTAATGGATTAAGTGAATTTAGTTATTGCTCAATAACTTTTGAATTAATCACTTTATTTAAATGAAACAAAAAGGGTAAAAATCTTCATTTAATTCTGCTTATTGCAAATTTTAAATCATCAATTTATCTTAATAATTGCCAAAGTTATAACAAATTAAATTTTTTTAAATTAAATTTTTTTCAAAAACTTTAGTTTATTTTTAGTTTTTTGCAAATATCTCAAGAACGAATAAAGATATCTGTAAAATTCGAACAGATTTAAAAACTACATGAATAACTTCTATCAAAATATAAAAAAGAATTAATTAAAACGCTTGATAATTAATAGTAAATTACACTCAAAAATAGTTATGATTTTTATCAAATTAGTTCAGTTTTTTGCAAATATCTCGAGACCTATTAAAGATAATTAAAAAATTCAAAAAGATTTGAAAAGCTGATGAAATTTCACATAAGAAAAGTGTAATATTATCAATTAACAAATTAAGCACAACGGTTTAAAAGTGAAATTAAAATTAAAGTGGGCAGTCAATTATCAAATTACGTCGTATTGTTCGGCACAAGAAGAGAAGCCAGGCGAAGATGACGGGAAGCAATGCGCAAGCGCAAGCGTGCGTTGAAGCGTCATTAGGCATTAAAATCCATTGTTGGCGGCCGTGGCGGCGGCGGCGGAGGCGGAAGCGGTCCTTCGGGAACTGAATCGCATCTTAATTGGTAACAATTTTGATAATTAATCCAAGCGCATGCGCTTGCGCATAAGCGTGCCAATTGGGCATTGTGCCCTTACAATGGCCGTAATCGGAACCGCTTCCACTTGCCTGCCGTGCTGCCCCCGCTTCCGTTTCCGCCTTCCGCTTTCGGCCAATTTATTTAAAGATCTCTTCTTCTGCTCACAGGTGTGGTTCCAGAACCGCAGGGCCAAGTGGCGCAAGCGGGAGAAAGCGCTGGGCCGCGACGCCGGCCCCTTCCTGCACGCCACCGGGGGCACCGACGGCCCCCACGCCATGGAGTTCGCGCTCCACGGTCACCTCGGCCTGCCCCACGTCGGGGACCACTTCTGGCACGGACTCCCCTTCCCCCCCATGTTCAATCCAGCCCTGGGCCTGGTACCCTGGGCGCCCAAGCCGCCCCATCTCAATGTGCCCTCGTTCCACGCGCTGCTCTCGCAGTACATGCTCGCCAACTCCCAAACGGGCGGCAGCAGTGCCCCCGGGGCGCATTTCCAGCAGCTGCCCTCAAGTGTGCCCTCGAATGAAGAACGCTCAAGATCCAACAGCCCTGACGAGGCGGCAAGTAATTATCTCATTGCCAAAAGTTCATCACAATCACAATCAACCTTAGTTTAAGTGAAGTGCAGTTTTAAGTAAGTTAGGTTAGGTTACGTTATACTAGGTTAGGAATGAAATTGTGCAATAATTTTACGTTTTTTTTTCTTGGGAAATAAATCTTGAATCTTAAAGCTTGAGTCGATTCCCTTGCAGGTCAGTTTACGAGCGTGTTTACAGAGTTTAAGCCAGTTTAAGAGGCGAAACGTGCCTTAAGTCGCGCCCGCGCCCGTGCAGTAATTGAGTTATGGCTGCGCGCACAATTACGATCCGCCACTTTACAGACGCATTAGCGTGTCACTAAACGACGCAATATCAACAAGATATCGTCTTGGAACTGGGAACTCATTATTACTCGAGTTTCGTAAGGTAATTGACGAAAATCAATCAGAATTTCAACAGACGTCCAAGGGGAAAAAGCTGAAGAGTGCAGGCTGCAGGCTGGAAACTCAATAAGCCAGGATGAAAAGTCTGCGCCGAATCAGAGCCGGCAGGTTTCGAGTGCTGTTCAGGAAACAATGGGCAGAGCACTTAAATAAGGATCAAAATTTAAATTGAGTCTTTATTTGCCGACAGGATCACTTTTTAAGCCACTTAAGTTTTTAATATCAGACCTAAACTTGCATCTTGCATGTAAATTTGCATTTTTTGATTGCAAAAATGTTTAGTTATTGCTCAATAACTTTTGAATTAATCACTTTATTTTAATTAAACAAAAAGCGCAAAAATCTCCATTTAATTCTGCTTATTTCAAATTTTAAATCGACATTTTATCTTAATAATTGCCAAAGTTATAAGAAATTGAATTTTTTTAAAATTAAAAATTTTTCAAAAATTTTATTTTTAGTTTTTTTCAAATATCTCGAGACCTATCAGAGATAATTATAAAATTCAAACAGATTTGAAATTCTCAGAAAATTTTACACAAGTGTTGGTAACTTTGTTAAATTTCCTTAAGAAATACTATAGTTATTGACAAAAGTTTGCCAAAAATGTTTATTGATTAAGTACATTTAGTTATTGCTCAATAACTTTTGAATTAATCACTTTATTTTAATGAAACAAGAAGTTTAAAAATCTCCATTTAATTCTGCTTATTTTAAATTTTAAATCCATATTTTATCTTAATAATTGCGAAAGTTATAACAAATTTAATTTTTTTTAAATTAAAACTTTTCAAAAACTTTAGTTTATTTTTAGTTTTTTGCAAATATCTCAAGAACCAATAAAGATAATTAAAAAATTCAAACAGATTTGAAATTCTCATCAAATTTTACACAAATTTTGGTAATTATGTTAAATTGCCTTTAGAAAGACAATAGTTATTGACAAAAGTTTGCCAAAAAGTTTATTGATTAAGTAAATTTAGTTATTGCTCAATAACTTTTGAATTAATCACTGTATTTTAATGAAACAAAATGTTTAAAAATCTCCATTTAATTCTGCTTATTGCAATTTTTAAATCATTAATTTATATTAACAATTGCAAAAGTTATAACAAATTGAATTTTTTTAAAATTAATAATTTTCAAAAACTTTAGTTTATGTTTAGTTTTTTGCAAATATCTCAAGAACGAATAAAGATATCTGTGAAATTCAAACAGATTTAAAAACTACATCAATAACTTCTATCGAAATATTAAGAAGAATTAATTAAAACGCTTGATAATTAATAGTAAATTACTATCAAAATAGTTATAATTTTCATCAAATTGGATCAGTTTTTTGCAAATATCTCAAGACCTATGAGAGGTAATTAAAAAATTCAAAAAACTTGCATCTTGCATGTAAATTTGCACTTTTTTGTTTGAATTTATATTTGTGTATTGAATTTTTACAAACATTAATCCTTGTTTGTGATGATAGAACTTTATTTTTAGTTTTGGCCCAGCTGGTTGCTGTTTTTGTAGGTTTTTGTCAGGTAATTTGTGCTGAAATCCCTTCAAGTACTGCTCAAATGCATCGCATCGATGATTTTTTGAATGAAAAACTGCAGCGAGCTGAGCGTTCATATTAATATCTGGTGTTTATGGAATGAAATGAATTGGAAGTGCAATTGAGTGAGTGATGAATTGATGCAGCCAGCGTACTAGGTAAGCGCGGGGATGAATGTGCGAGGCTTGAGGTTCTCACGCAGGGCAGACCAAGATTCTGCACGATTTTGGGCTTCATTTGGCAAGGTTTCATGTGCGCTCGTGCAGATCAGTGCACGGACACCCGCCGTGATTTGTGGTGATATGTGTAAATGCAAAACGTGAAAAGTGGAGTTTCACACTTGAGCACACTTTTGATTCTTGTTTATTGCCATTCCCGACAAGGATATTTAAGATACCATGATCAAACTTATATTGGCTTATAGCTTATTAAATTTACTATAATTTGATGTTTATTTCATGATATTAGCCCAATTCTTTCAAAAGTTACAACGGTTTAAAGTTTACACAAATTCATTAAAAAATCAAAAGCTAATTTTTCACACTTTTGATTCATGTTTATTGCCATTCCAGACCGGGGTATTTATGATATCATGATCAAACTTATATTGACTGATAGCTTATTAAATTTACTATGATTTGACGTTTATTTCATGCTTTTAGCCCAATTCTTTCAAAAGTTACAACGGCTTAAAGTTCACACAGAGTTCATTGAAAAATCAGAATCACTTAAGAAAAAAATCCATATTTTCAAAACTAATCATTTTATCAAAAAACTTGTTACTTTTCCTTAAAGGCTATAGAATGCTACATTGAAAAATAAATACTGCAACACTTTAATAAAAATCTCTGCAATGCGACAGGGCTTTAAGTCACAAAAACTTTTCAAAAAAAGCTTATTTTTCACTAAAAAATTCATAAATCATAAACTAATTGGAATAAATCGACAAACTTTACATCTATCTATAGTTTAATAAATGCCTAATTAGAAAAAAAATATACTATAACAATTCCTTGCCTTGATAAATTTTTCTAGGACTTTGAAAAAAAATTTCTGTTTTTTCAAAGACCCTAGGTTGACTTTTAAAAATTCATAACTCCCGCTGTGGGTAGAATACAAAAATGAATTATACTTTGTTAATTAGTAAATTTAATCAGAATATGGAAAAAAAATACTGTGCACGTGAATCTCTGCGAATACTAATCAATAATTGCTAATTAAACAAATTATAACCTGAGCGCTGACCGCTTACTAATTCAATTCCGCAATGAATTATCAATTAAATTAATTGCAAAAACGAATCAAAATCTATCAAATTAGCGTCCAATTTGTTTATTTATAAATAGTTAAACAGTTAACGTTGTAATTGCTGGCCTAATTTGTTAATAATAATAAATATCAATGACGATTATTCATTTAAACTACGGTCAGTTTCCGTTGATCGGCTTTTGCCCCTCTTCTGTTCCCTGATTTAGTTGAAAAGTGGCCAGGAAGCAGGCGCAAATCATTAGCAACTGCCAACGTATTACTGTAATATTCGTGCTTGACCATTTCGAGTATCATATTACGTTAATTCGCTGGCTGCATTCAAATTCCGCTTGAAATTTCAATTTACAGGAAACCAGGTGCTAACAAGAACTAAACTCACTTACAATGATGGCAACATCAAGGAGATTTTCTGCCAATTAGTTGCATTCACTGCTGGCATATTTGTACACACAACTGCCTACTTTTCCTCCTCGCAGAAGAAAGAAAAGGCGACGTTGTGTGCTGTAACCTGAGGACTAATTCATTGCTCGGCGGCGTCTTTGCGGATAACTTACACCTCAACTTTCAAGTTCAAGCTCAAGTTCACGTTACCTGTCTTTTCTTCTTGTTGTTGTAAGAATGAATCTTTAAAAACCGCTCACAAAACGACATTTTCTTGTTACAGTAAGAGGATTCCATGCACAATTACCGAAGATTGTGCTGTAAGCTGACAAAATTGGCTTCAGCTTCAGCTCGTTCCATCATCATTAAAACATTCTCACAATTCGATTTCACAATTTTCCGGATTGATGAGCGAACTATACATGAACGCCTTTCGTTCATTATGTGACGTGAGAACGACTTTTTCAGAGGGTTTAATTCCGATTTAATTGACTGTGCAGAGCCTGGCAGCATGCTGATTTTAATTACGCAGGCTTTCCGCCCGACGTCTGTGCGCGCTGCGCTGTTTGCCTAATGTATTTAATCATTGCAATAACTGTTCAACTGGTTGCCTATATTCGCAGTCAGCCAATGCGAAATTCAAATACAAAGACAAACACACGGAGCGGGAAGCGAATCCAGACTTTGGATACGAAAAATAGCATCCAACCTCAAGATCAATGTAAACGTAATAAGTTGGCCCCTAATGCCATTGTGGGGGGATTTCTCTGCAGGCGATTACCATACCATACCATACCAGGCTGGAACGCAACCAACGACACATTCAAACGACAAGCCAGCCTTAGGCAACCCTCGGATATTGGTTTCTGATTCACTTCAGTCGGACAAGATCAACACTCACTTATCCTGGGATTTCATCATATTGGAATTGCTTTTTGATATTTGTACCCCTTTTTAGCAATAATTTGAGGGAAAAGAAGTGATACACACACCCAAGGGTGAGTTGGTTGCCTATTAATGGCCGATCCCACGGTCTCAATGGGCATTAGCGTAAGCTGATACATGCGCCGGACGTGTTCTTGCAAATGAGAAACTATTTATTAAATTGCCCCAATTGAAGGGCTCCCTTTGCACCGATTATTACGAAACGCACAAAGGGCACTAGCAATTTAATTGGCTTTCTAACAGAGTTTATTTCGTCTTGCTATAATTATTTGTTTTTGAGTTATTTGATGATAACTAAACTTACTTTAAACTAAATTCATTAAATTTAAAATCCTTATAACTTCCAACCCTTTCAAGGTAGATACTTCATATTTGCCTTGGTGATGTACATTAATTATATTTTTATCTCCTTTTTGAATTTTTAATTTATCTTGATTAGTTTTAAAACTACAGGGTAATTACTACAATAAGTACAATAGTAATTGATTTACAGTCACTTAGATGTTTTGTTAATTTTAAAACCCTTATAACTTCCAACCCTTTCAAGGTAAATACTTGAAATTTCACATGGTGATGTAGAATTTATTATGTTATTATTCCCTTTTTCAATTTTTAATTTATCTTCATTAGTTTTAAAACTACAGGCTAATTACTAAAAAATGATAACTAAACTTACTTTAAACTAAATTCACCATATTTAAAACCCTTATAACTTCCAACCCTTTCAAGGTAAAGACTTGAAACTTTACCTAGTGATGTAAAATTGTATATGTTTTTACGCTCTTTTTGAATTTTTAATTTATCTTGATTACTTTTAAAACTACAGGCTAATTACTAAAATAAGTACAACAGTAACTGATTTACAGTCACTTAGATGTTTTGTTAATTGCTTTATAAATAATAAACTAATGAATAAACCTAACCAATATTATTTGTGCTTGTCTCACCTTAAATTATCTTGTAATTAAGACAATTAGCAGCGGTATAGTGCAATTATTCAATTGGTAATTAATTAATAACTAAAAAACACTAAAATCTTATTGGTTTTTTGTTTAGTTTTCTTTAAAAATTCATATCTTACGAAGTATTTAACATAACTTAATGATTTTTGCTCCATTTGAAAGATTAATGATCTGTTTATTCATAAAAAATTATTGTGAAACCATAGACTCAAGGGGTAAAGGTGAAAAAAGGGTTTAAATTAAAAAAATTTTTTTTTTAGGCGTGAGCTCCCTCTGGACGGGAATGCGGCAAGGTTGAACGCTGGAACTGCGAGCGGTAGATGTCGTGGCGGTTGAGTTATCGCAGGATAAAAAATCAATCAAGGACTGGCTGGGCACAATGCGCGTTCACAATGTTCGATAATAAATGAGCGTAATGCGGGCGTAATACGCGTAAGTGGTTCTTAATGAGTCTTAAAACATTGGCCGGCGACGTGAATAAATCATCGGCTATTCTCACCTGAAGTCCGCATCATTAATGCATATTTTATCAGGAAACTCGCAGCGCATATGGAATTGAATTACTTTCCACTCACCAACGCCTAACGAACGCAATATACTTATAGGTTTTGCTTGTCCGTGCATTTAATAATATTAAAAGCGAGCTTGCCATCTATTATTCAAGCCCAAACGCAAGCATATCTTGATTTTAAATATTGAAAACTAATCCATTATCGGTTTCCCTTTTCCGGTTAAGTTTTCAGGTAATTTGGATACTTTGTTGTCAGTGTTTATGTTTTTCTATAATCGTAATGCACTTTACGTAACAAAAAAATCTTTAAACCTGCATATCTCCAGAACTAATTAAGATAATTACAATTTGTAAAGACTATCTGAAAATATAATTAATTATCTAATATATAAAAAAAGATTCATGCAATTAGCTCTTTTCAATCAAAAGTTATAGCTGTTTGAAATTTGTGAAAATTCGTGCATGTGCACCTTGCAACTTTTTCTTTAAAAATTAATTACACAAAAGGCAATTAACATATGACCTAATTATATTTTTTTTAGTAAAGTATAGCAGCTGTTCTATACTCAAAAAAATTGATTGCCTCCTAGTCATAATTTAAAGCAATGTTATTAATTTTTAAAATTTCATTGCCCAAAAACCTAAAAAAAATTTAAGTACTTTTGGACATTTTCCACTTAGCACTTAATTAAAGCCAGAATACTTCCTCCAATTAAATTTCGTAAGCACATGTTGATTGTTTAATTTTCTAGCAACATTATAAACCCTTTTGTACGAATGTAACTGATTCTGGTCAAAAGTTATAAACAAATTGAATTAGTCTCATGCTCGGTGTAAATTCCTGATGCGCACGATAGAAAAAAATTAATATCTCAAAAAGTACATAAGTTATTCAAATTCTGCAAGCGGCATGTTGAAGTAGGATGAATAGGCTATCAGAAAAAAAATATCTGAGTATCAGGGGTCTATTGTAAGTTGGGCTAATGTCTCGTCAAAGTTTAAGAAGCGCCTGGTGTGTCTTTAATTTTGCGCAAACGCATTGTTACCGAAATCTAATGCCCAATCTTGAATCTTGAATCTGAATCTTGGCAATCGTCTTAAGTTCAATTACCTCTAAGTCTGTAATCCCCCGGCGGCTGCAACACCACGTGTGGTAATCCAATCTCCTCTCCTCTGCTTCTTCGTTTTCGTCTTCGCCTTGAGCTTGAGCTTGAGCTTGCTTGTTGTCTTCCTTCGGCAGCACAAAGCCGCGCACAACAACAATATTTACAGTTTACATGCGATCTCAAGAAGTTCCCCGAAAGCGAATTAGACACAGATTTCCTTCACGAGAGTTCAAGATGGCAAGGCGAGATACTGGCGCCACTTTTGTCCATTTAGAATCCGATTTTCGTCAAGCCGCTTACACCAAACCCGACAGAATCTTTGATCTCGCAAACGCGGACGATATTCTTTTACAGGTTTCTGTACGTGCGCCCTCTGACCACACCACACTGCACCACACTGCACTCGTTTGTTAATTAACTTTCTCCATCACTCACTTACTTTATTGGCTTGGCTTGGCTTGTGTCTCCGGTCTCCGGTCTCCGCCCAGGCGTTCTAATTGCCTTTTATTGCTTGCTCTTTTATTCTTCACTTCACTGCATCTCGCCACACTTCAATGCATTCTATTCCACTTTATAACAAGTCTAACCCAAAATAAACTCGAATTGCAGTCGATTTGACTTAAGTTAAGTGATTTTTATTGGGTTTGCGCGTGCACACGGGCTGAAAAGTTTAATTAAAGCAGGATTACGTGTACTGCGACTGGTAGATACTCATAATTATGAACGTAATTCGAGAGCACATGGAAAAATGAGCCACGCGACGAATATTCACTCACTCACTGACTGACGACTGACGGCTGAAGGCTGACATCACGTGACTTTATTTACACGACACGCGGCATGCCATGCAATGCCAATTGTTATCTGATTTCCTATGAATTTGATTACAGTTTTCTGTAGAGCAATACAGTTACATACGTTTAAATGTATAAGAAATATGCACTTTAAAAAGTAGTTTTTTCCAGTTGTTATTGCTTTTTAAGCCTTGTCTAGAAGAGGCAACTGCATAAACTTATTAGAAAGTGGCATCATCGGATTGTGTAATTAATATTGCACATTTGAGTCTTTAATTGAAGATTCTACGATGAGTCTGTCAAAAGTTATGAGGGAAAATGTAAAACTTTAATTTTTTCTTAAGATTTAGTAATTAATATCAATTAATTGACTGTAACTTCTAAACTAATTAAGATATCAATATGCAATAAACACTAGGTAAATATTCATTTCTTTGGCAATACGCTGATGTTTAAATTATTTTTGTAGGTTGAGTGTAAGTATCCTTAATTAATCTTTAAAAATTAAATTGAGTGCAGGTACAGTACATATGTGGTTGTTAATTAAAAACCTGTAATAACTCTTGAAATAATTAAGATATTTTAATGAATTAAAAAGTGTCCTAAACTCCATTTAATTCTGCTTCTTGCCATGTAAATTATAATTATGAAATATGAGTGGAAAGTTGAATAATTAACCAATTAATAAAAAATAAATTCAAATTTTACTAATTTACTTTAAACTTAAATAACTTTTTTGTTAATTACGTGAAACAAATAATATTTTTTTTGGAAGAATGTGTAATTAACTGGCAATCAATTAATTTTTATTTGATTAATTTCGCTTGATAACAACCTGGTGAAATTAGTTATTGAAAAAATAAATGCAATGGAATTGCGTAATGAGTATCAAAGCATAAATATTTAATCAAGCCATTTACGGTCGGTAATTACACAAAGTACACCCCTGGGTATAATAACAAGCCATAATGTATCGCTCGTCCCTGGAAAGTATGCAGCCAAACAAACAAAGCCACTGAACTGCCATTAATCACCTTGATAATGCAATGTTGGTTGCAGATGGATCGATAAATACTCACCAGCCGCCATCTCTGGCCATTCTCATCTCACTTCGTCAGGTTTTCGCTTGATTAGCGACGACAAACACGCATTAGCATTTTATTGCTTTCGTCTGCCGCCCCCGAGGCGGCCGCCGCTCCGAGATAAAGTGGAATTAAAAGTGAAGTGCCCTTTGATCCTCGCTCGCTATTAACTAAACTGCATTATTAAGTGCGTGCCCTGGGTTTAATGAAATTTTCTCTTGAAACTTTCGACGATTTTTCCAATTTTTCAATTGTTTATTGAATGTGCTTTTTCTCCTCTGAGGGTTTTTCTTGTTTTGTCTTGTCTTGTCTTGTATTTACAAAAATTCACAGCTCTAACAAATTAATTAATTAAATTAGGAAGTAATTGGTTAGGTAATTAAGTAATTAATTAGTTATTAAGTATAGTACATTCTAGAACTTTACGTTTACGTTTAGTTTACGTCTTGTTTCAGGAAACATTCGAATTCTTAGAGCAAAATTGCAGGTTTTTTCTTAAGACTAAGTATTTACAACATACAGATATTCATTCTTATGTACACAGTCGTCGTGAAGAAGGCCGTAGTGTCTTAGACCATTTGAAGACCCTTGGTAATGTTCTCGACGTGCTCCTTGGCCTTGAGACGCAGGGCGGCGATGGAGGTGGTGCGGACGTCGGGCGGGGGCGGCGGAGGCTGGTGCGCCGAAGGGGCGGCGTGCGCAGGGACCGGCGGCGTCAGGTAGCTGGGGTAGCCCGTCTGGGGGTGGCTCAGGAAGCCCGGCAGCGCAGAGAGCAGGGGCGGCGAGAGCCACGGGTCCATGGGGAGCGCCAGGCTGCTGCCGGCGGCGCGCTGCAGCGTCGAGACGGCGTGGTATTCGCTCAGGCCCAGTCTTGCCGCCTCCATCTTCTCTTGCCGTCGCCACTTTGCTCGTCGGTTTTGAAACCATACCTGAAGCAAATAACACCAAAAACTGTTAACAAATCCAGTAATTTTCTCAGTTTTTTATCAATATCTTTGGAAATATTTAAACAATTTTATTTTTTCAAAAAGATTAATAAATTTTAACTAATTCTCAATGCATTGGCAAAATTTCAGTTGTTTCTATTTATTAGAAGTTATTCAAATTTAAAAATGAAATTATTGTCTTTTAAAGTTTAAACATTTTATGAAATTAAATATATCTTCAAAACTAGTAGAGATATTTTGAAATTTCAAAATGATTCAAAAACTAGAAGCATTTTTTTATAATTGATGCAATTTTCAAGTTTGTATCTTGTTAATAACAATGTTAAATCAACAAATCAAAAAAACTTGAAAAAAGTCAATTGCAAATAGGATCGATTATCAGTTTTTTGACAATATCTCAAGAACCATTTGGAATTTTTTAAATTTTCAAAAAGATTCATAAAGCTAAAGCAAATCCCATCATAATGCCAAAATTTTATCAAAATTTAATCATTTTAACTTTGTGAAATTTCAAATTATTATTGTTAAGTCGAAAAAATTAAACATTTTCTAAAATTCAATATATCTCAAAAAGTAACAAAGATAATTTAAAATTTTAAAATGATTCAAAAACTAGAGGTAGTCTTTTATAACTGCTGCAATTTTCAAGTTTGTACCTTGTTTATAACAATGTTAAATCAACAAATAAAAAAAAACTTGAAAAAAGTCAATTGCAAATGGGATCGATTATCAGTTTTTTGACAATATCTCAAAAACCATATGGAATTTTTTAAATTTTCAAAAGGATTCATAAAGTTAAAACAATCCCCATCATAAGGCCAAAATTTTATCAAATTTGAATCATTATAACTTTGTGAAATTTCAAATTATTATTGTTAAGTCAAAAAATGTAAACATTTTTTGAAATTCAAAATATCTCACAAACTAAGCAAGATATTTTGAATTTTTTTAAAGATTCTGGAACTAGATAGACTGTTCTATAAGTGGTGAAAGTTTCGAGTTTGTATCTAATTTAAAAAGGGGAGAAATGCAGCCCCTAATAGGAAAAAATTGAAGAAAGTCAGCCGCACAATGATCAACCATCAAACAAGACGCAACAAAGACTGCAGCGGGGCGCAGTGTCAATTGCAAGTCGGCTAAGAGCGCTTATTACAAAGCCTGGGGCGGCTCATAAATTGGCAGTTACACACATCAACGTCCGCCGCCGCCCCCACGCGCGCAGGCTAATCTGACGTGCACGTGCCACCGCCACGTGTCACTAACAACCAACAACTAGTTACTAGTATGTAACTAATGTACTCTGTGCTCTGCCCCACAAAAGTCAAAAAATCAATTGAAAATCCACATTTTCTTTGAGAAACGACCATAAGAAAAGGTAATTTAGTCTACGTTTACTTTTCAATTGCCGCCTCCTCTCGTTGCCGCCTCCGAGTGAGTGCTATCGAGTCGTATATTAAATTTGACTTCATTTTGACATTTAATTATTTTCTACGCTTTGTCCTTGCCGCCGTCGCCGCCGCCGCCGTCGTTGCCGCCTCGGGCGCGAGTGCCATTAAAAGGGTCGCGTAATTAAAGATATTTTAATTAATTCTGACTCTGCCAGCGAGCACTCTTCGCTCTTCATTTTAATTTACATTCACGTTTCTCTCCTCTCCTCTCCTCTCCTCTCTTCACTTCTCTTCGTTTTGTTGTTGCGTTAAATTATGCATCATTTTGATACGACATTATTTCATAATCAGCCAATTAATTAACTTGAAACAAAAGCAAAAATTACTTACAAATTACAACCTTTTTTCGTTGCTTTTCGTAGGAAAAGGAAGCACGTCGAAGATGTTGTCAGCCGACTTCCGACTGTAAGCTGAGACGACATTAAAGCCGTTTCTTGCTCTCCGCTTCTTTTCTTACATGAATTCAAAGATCTTTAAAGATTTGAGCAGTGAATGGCAATGAAATTATAGGTTTAATGTCGGTACGGTTTACGAGTTTCAATTTCACTTTTGCTTTTTTACTTCTCGTGAGAAAATCCTTCAAAGACTTGGGAGTGAAATATGTATGTACGTGCTTGCTTGATCAAATGATTTGTCAATTCTCCACAAAGAAATTGCCATTACAACCCTTTTCTGAGCGCCCAACGAGCATAAGTGCTATTATTAAGTCGTAAGTAACTAATTTCAGGCTAAACAGAGGGGCGACGCGGACAAAAAAAATTATTGCCGTGCGCACACAAAGGGTATAATGGCGCATTTAGGCTTGAATAAAAGCTTATTTAATTCACTATCAGATAAAAAATACCCAAAGGTAATAGCGCTAATTAGTAAAAAGTTATGGCACTTTAAAATATTGCAAAAAGTTGGCATTTCAAGAAAATCACTTTTTACTAAAAAATCTGTAACTTTATCAGAAATTGAGATAAAACTATGGTTTTAGCACATACAGACAGCCAAATATACGCTTTATCCAAATAAAAATGTTTATCGGTGGTTTCATTATGAAAAGTTAATGAATTTTAAGCTCAAAGTTGAAAATGCTCAGTTTTCTGTTTTAAATTCCGTTGATTTTGAGGTACTTTTGTTAAAATTCTACAATTTTCCTAAAATTTATTCAATATTAATAAAATATACTTAAGAATATTATAAACTAAGTATATACTAATAAAAAAAATATTTAAACAATTATTGACAAGCAATAACAATAAAAAAAGCAAATTCAAATTTTGTTCATTTTTTTACAAATTTTTCAATCACACCTTTTTTAAAAACTCATATCTCAAAAAGTTTTAAAGTTATCTTTAAGATTTTAACGGTTTCTGAAAGGTAATTAACCAATCTTATAGGAAAAAAATATACCATGATGAAATCTCCTCGAAAATCAATTTAATTTGGGTTTGAAAATGAAACACATGTTAGCACTGTTTTTCTAACACAATTCTTCAATCACACATTTTTCAAAACCTCATATCTCAAATAGGTTTTAAGGTATTTTAAAGATTTTAACGGTTTCTGAAAGGTAATTAACCAATCTATTAGGAAAAAAATATACCATGGTGAAATCTCAACGAAAATCTATTTAATTTGAGTTTGAAAATTGAACACATGTTAGTACTGTTCTTCAACAACACATTTTTAAAAAACTCATATCTCAATAAGTTTTTGAGTTATTTTAAAGAATTTAAAGGTGTCTGTAAGGTAATTGATCAATCTATTAGGAAAAAAATATACCATGATAAAATCTCAATAGGAATCAATTTAATTTGGGTTTGAAAATGAAACACATGTTAGGACTGGTACTGTTATGCAGTTAAGAGCAACAGCAACCCTTTGTGCAACAAAAAGTGAATAAGTGAAGCATCCTTGACACTTTCGATGCGTTCATTGTGCGATTGTGAGTGAAGTGTTCCCGATTCACGAGGCCGATTGAGAGGCAGCGAGGCGGAAAGCGCGTTGAACGAGGTAATGATGATGTGAACCCTCGCCGCTTAGCTTAATGTTTGATCAATATCATCATAACACACACCTTTCCTTTCCTCTCCTTTCGTTTGGTTGCAGCTTGTGCTGCGTTCATTCAAGCCTTTAAGTGCCTTTTCAGAGTAACGATAACGATTTGTTAGCGGGAATTGTGCGCGAATTAGGCGGCGGCGGTGAGTGAGTGAGTCTTGGCGTTGCCTAGCAATGCTTCTTAAGTGTGGGAATGCGCGCAGGCGGCAGGGAAGGCGACCAACCGCGAAATTCGTTTGTGGAGAGGCGAATTGTGCAGAAAATGGTGCGCCAGCGTTTTTTGCTCCGCCAGCGAGGAGTAAGTCTAAGACAAATGATCAAGGGTGAGGTTCTTCCGCTTTTTCTTCGTCGCCAGCCAGGCTTGTCTGTCCTAAACACAATTGACATGTAAAGGGGCGTAAATGGTTTTCATGCTTGCGCTTGAAGTAGACATTTTGCCAATTTTCTCCGGGCTTTTACGTTTTCTCATTCTTTTCTCCTTCACTTCACTTCATTTCCTCCAGTTTTTTTATATTGTAAACCTTATGTAATGCTTTCAAATGTACTTTTTCTGAAGCATAATTAAATTATTGAGTTTATACCACAAGAATTTCTAAAATTGATCAATTATTTCCAAAGATATGAGTTTTTAAAGAACATTTCTTTAGTTGAGGAGGTACTTTAATTTTCATTAATTAATTACACCCTTTCCTTACTAGTTAACGTTTTGCAATAATTTTTTTCTTATTACTTCATTATTATACTTTATGTACGATTTTAATCTGAGTTTTTATCTTGATTGGTTCAAAAGATATGAACTATTTTAATATTCGAGAATTTTTTTTCTCGGTAATTTCAACTTGCGATAACTTTTTTTCTATAAAAGATATTTGAATGAAATAAACTGCATTATGAAGGTCCATCATTAATCTATGCTTGGTATTAATTTCAATGTTTTAATTACAGTACAAATTGTTTTATCGAATGAAGATAATTAATGGGCACTTGAAGCTGTAAAATTTAAATTTAAGTTGACTTTAACTTGATATAACTTTTGATACAAACAAGCTATCGCCATGAAACAAAGTTTATCAAAAAGATGATAAAATAAAGTATATTTGTGGTAAGTTTTGGGGCAATAGTCACAGGGTAAATAGGTTTTCCAGGAGGGTGAAGTCGGAAGACAATAAAACGTTATGTGTACTCGTAAAATATGATCTGCAAGGGACGGAACAATGGCTAATGATTCAATTTATATCATAATCTCCTTTGACATGCGTCGAGTCTTGGCGTTCAACGCTCAGAGGGGTTGTTTGGTTGCATACACATATGTTTATTCACATAAATGAATTCGAAACCTAAACTGAAGCTCAAATAAAAAGCGCATTTGCACGCCTGCAAGGGTTCCACTTGAGTAAGATTTTAGTTAATTACTCATTGGAGAAATTGCGAAATTCATTAAAACTTTCATTAATAACCTCAAACTCGAACTCAGGCTTAAACTGGAACCAAATTGAGTGTTAAATTCATTACACAAAGTGAATAAATTGAAGATTAATTAAGCATTGATGATTTAAAGCTCGGCGCTGTAATCCGGTTAAAATTTGCATTTGAGGACGGAAAGCACTTTGCAAACGCAATTACGAAGAAGACTAACGCATGCGCTAACTTCTTGTAATTGCCTGCGTCTTCTCTTCTCTTCGCTTCGCTTCTTCAGGGTCTGAGGTCGCACCACCGCACCGCACCACCGCTTCATTCACAACAACAACACTTGATTAGCCTGCCTAGGAGTAGAAGGGTTGCCCGGAAGTGTCAAGTGCACGCGCATTTCCGCCGCCATCTATCAATCACTCGTTCGCTAGCTGCAGTCGCTCATTTACCCGACCAATTGTTGTGATCTCGTGTGTTTAATTAACCTCACGACTGACTCACACGACCCGAGACACGAGACTTACTAGAATGACGCTTTGGTTTCAATCAATGATATCTTTCGAACTGTAATTAGTAATTGAAAAATTAAAATTGCTTAAAATTGCTTAAAATTGCAAGGTTATAGGTGCGTTTTAAAGCTAGATAATGAGCAGTTGAAGATGAAGATTTGAAGAAAATGTTCTTAGTTGCAGTAATGATTAAGTAGTCTTAGTTTTTATTTAATTTCTCAGAAAGTAATTAACTTATTAAGTTATTTCTTTTAGTATATGAAAGTTTAGTATATGGCGTAAATTTTGAATTTTGTGTGTAAATTTGGTTAAAATCAATTATTATTTAGGTATTGAAATAATTCAATGAAACTTTTCAAAAGTGTCAAGTGGTGAATGTTTTGTTTATTGAGAGTTTGTGAGTTTTGTTTCTAGTTTTTTATCAATATCTCAAAAACTAATTAAGATAATTTATTAACTCTTTTAGATTATAAAAATAGACTTACTAATGAGTAATCATGTGAAATTTTATTTAATTTGATTAATTATCTCAATGTAAAATCAAGGTTTTAAAGTTTGATTCAAGAGCTTAATTTAATCTTAGTATTATTGCAATATCTCCAAGACTAATTAAGATAATTTAATACCTCTTGCATATTATAAAAATAAACTGATTAGTGAGTATTTACGTGAAATTTTATTCAATTTGATTAATTATTTCAATGTAAAATCAAGGTTTTAAAATTTTACTCAAGTGCTTAATATAATCTTGATATTATTGCTAGTTTTTTCTTAATATCTCAAAAACTAATTAAGGTAATTAAATAACTCTTGCATATTATAAAAATAGATTGATTAGTAGGTAATCATGTGAAGTTTCATTTAATTTGATTAATTATTTCAATATGTAATTAATGTTTTAAAGTGTGACTCAACAACTTAATATAAAATTGATTAGTTTTAGTATTGTTGCTAGTTTTTTGTCAATATCTCAAAAACTAATTAAGATAATTAAATAATTCTTTCAGATTATAAAAATAGGTTAATCATTTAGTAACCATGTAAAATATTATTTAATTTGATCACTTATTTCAATGTAAAATCAAAGTTTTTAAATTTGACTCAACAACTTCATATAAAATTGATTAGTCTTAGTATTGTTCCTAGTTTTTTGTCAATATCTCAAAAACTATTTAAGATATTTAAATAATTCTTTCAGATTATATAAAAATATTAATCACCTAGTAACTGTGTCAAATATTATATAATTCTATCAATTATTTCAATGTGAAATCAAAGGTTTTAAATTTGACTCAACAACTCAATATAAAACGGATTAGTCTTAGTATTGTTGCTAGTTTTTTGTCAATATCTCAAAGACCAATGATTATATTTAAATAACTCTTGCAGATTACGAAAATACATTAACAAGGCAAACCCCTAGTAAAATTTCATCACATTTGAGCAATTAGTTCAAGGTGAAATCCCACCTTATAATTGCGTTAAAGCTTGGCAGTGCAATGTTTCACTAACTATTGATTTATTAACAAGGGGCATTGCGTCAAGTCGCGAATGAT
>NBZA01003608.1:2492-19622 GCA_003054995.1 Aleochara bilineata
GCCAAAGTGACTGCCATGCCGTTTTATTTCAGTTTTTTATATGCTCAAGTGCCTCCTAGCTGAAGACATTTCTGCATTTTATTTCGGCTTGCGTTTGCACAAGCAGGAAATCATAAATATTTCTTATTCACTTTTGTTTGCTTGACTTAAACTGTAATATCGTAAATTTTATATTATTCGCTTTTAGATGCATCTGTTTATACTCCTTATGGATTTTATTGTCATAACATCACTTGCATCTGGTGTCTTTAAAGGAAGAAGTAATTTTTGGTATTTAAATTTATAAAAATAGACAGGGGTGGCCCTCTGTTGGGGAAGAGTAAAATCACTAATTGTAAGTCTATAGGCAACTAGTTAAACATTATTTTTAATTTATTTTTTTAAATTATTCAGCACAAATATCAAAATTATCTTGAATTGTCTTCAAAGCATCGACAGACTTACGCCTTGCGTCCTTGATCTGATCGATTAAGTCCTGAGCTCCAGTGTTCAAGCCACTGGCAAATGATTCTAAGTTTTTCTTGACGTCGGTGTTAAGAACAGCGTCGCAGTTTTTAACTAGCCTTAAGAGTTCATTGAAACAAGCGTCATCCTTGCAAGACTGCTTCTTATCCTTCAGACCAGAGTACGTCTTAACTAACCGTTCGAAACGCTGCTGCAGGACTTTGTATTTCTTATCTTGGTCTAATGCAAAGTCGAATATGTTGTTGGAAAGAATTTGTGCAAACGCTTTCATGAAACTCCTGGAATCTTCTGCGAATTTCTCCACACAGGCAGATATGTCTTTGGTGGATTGCGCCTGAACGTTTTTGACGTAATCACTGGCTAGCAGCGTTATTTTCTTAAGTAATTCTAAAGAATTTCCTAAGAGTTTATTGTGTTCTTTGTTTTTTTCGTCGATAGTGTTCGGGATCGCGTTGAAGACTTGATTGATGCCATTGATTGTTCTGTCTACTTGAGATATCGCATTGTTAAGATTATCTTCAGACGCTGAAGACAAAACTGAAGAAATCTAAGAGAAAACAATAAGAAAACAGTTTTATTTGAGTCATAAATAAATGATTATACTTTACTTTTAAAATCGCAATGAAGCAAACAAAGAATAATTGTTTTTTATCCATTTTATCTTGAAGTTTAGGACCAAGTTAATACTTTTTTCTATAATAGCTTTGTCTTATATACTGTATCTTACAAAAATTGAGTCAGTTCATAAGTTTTAAGTGTTCTTTTCCTCCTGAAATGGCGTAAGATTTAAGTACAAACTGTAAAAATATCAAGATGGTCAAGTGTACTTATTATATTGCGCCGTAATATGTAGAATACTTGAGTTAAACACCTGATGAACAATATTTGTCACAAAGTATGTACGTAAGTACCTTAGTATCTGATAGCAATTCTTAAAATAACAATAAAAACTACTTGAAATAAGTACAAACAAAGTTTTATAAGATATAAAAACTTGACAAGTGTGCTTACAAGTTATAATCTATATTAATTCAATTCCAAAAACTTGTCACGTCTGTACTTTACGCAATGTGGTTCATTAATTTAAGTGTTTTAACTTTATTCATCACTCACGTAAGGCTTTAAATCAATAATTTCAGTTATTTCCAGCTAAACCTCTAAAATTTCAGGTTGCAATAGCAGATAATGTAGGTAACTCAGAGTATGAGCTGTATAAAGCAATTGGTCGTCTTGAATTGGCAATTTTAAATACAAACAAAGATATAGCTCAAGCTGAGAATCAAATATTCAACTTTCAAGAACAAGCTAAGAATATATCTTCTACACTTAAACAATCTTTAACTTTAAAGCTGGAGAACTACAAACAGCAAATTTCTGCTTCCATTCATGAATTCCCTAATGATTTGGTGCAAAACTGCTCAAGATTTTTTGAAGAAAACTCTACGAATGTTCTAAATGACTTTAGGAATACTGTCGTCTTATTAACCAATGCTTTCGTGATGAGAAATCATGGATCTCTTTACGTCAATGTAGACAACCTTTATGAAATTACAAATGCCCTTAAAACGTACAAAAAAGCCTCTTTAAAATGCCAAGAAACTGATGCACCATGTTATAAGAAGATTCAAGAAAGCATTGTTGTTTTAAATGCGAATTTAACCAATATTAAAATTGATATTAATGCCTTACACCTTGAGAAAATACCTGAGAACTTTGCATTCTTGAATGAACAAATACAAAGCACATTTGTAAGTAGTGATGAGCTTCTTGAAACTCAATTCAAGAAGTTTTACGTCTGTATAAAGCAGTAATATTGTAAATTTGCAATAAATTGTTCAAACACGCATGTAATTGATGCACAAGTCAAACCCAAAGCCCAAAGCACGAAAATTGTGGTGACATGGCCAATGTTCAACTTGATTTGGCGATGAAATTCTGGCTGCCACTCGGATGCCAGCCACTGGTACTCATGGCGGTTGTACTTCAGGATTTTGTAGTAATGTACTAGGCCTGAGCTGCACATGAGCTTCTTAAACTCATCGTATTCGAAGTAGAAGTCAATAAAGTTATCTGTGTGGTATAACTGGCACCATTTGATCTGAATGGGCTTTGGGTATATCATATACTTAGACTGGTCCGGAAAGGCTTCCTGTACGTAATCTAAATAGAAAATGCTATATAAATACAGCTGAACATGAATAAAACTGTCATTTACTTACGATATCCTTCAATATAGGCTTTCATATAATAAGAATACGTGTTATCATTGACTAGCAAGTCCATTGTATTCGAATATATCCTGATTGCTTCAGGAATATTCAGGATACTGCCCTATTTCAATAAAAAATGAGCATTTAATCATCAATTAACTATAGTAAAGCTTAAAGTTTAGTTTTATATTACATTGCTGAAGTCAATACGTTTACTTGCAAGTGTGGGTATGAATGTGAGTTCTGGATCATTTTCAATTTCTTTGAAGGACTTGTACAACCGTTTATACCTAAAGTCAATGTGAGTTTTAAGTACATCCTTGAAGAAAACTTACTTTGGAGCTATTAATGCGCTAAGAATCTCCGAAGAAAACATAGTTCCAAAGTATAACATCAACCACAAGGCGAGCAAGACTATCAGGCGAGAAGAATGAGACCTGGGCAGTCTTGGCACACCCTGGGCGAAGAGAAGCCCGAACATTTCCAGACTTGTTACTGTCCTTTCGCGGCGCCATTTGCAAACTCTCGCGCGTTCTTTGAAGCAAAGTAAGAGCCTTAGTAATATAAAGAATAAAATCGTGAGCCCCCACATATCCCACTTGAATAAATTCACCAAACTAAGGTACACTTTCTCATCGATTCTACAACAAAAAGCCTCTTTTTGCTTCTGTTTGCTTGGTAATTCAGTATACGTTACTCAGGTTTAGGCACAATATATCCCACTGAACAGGAATCGTATGGAAAGGGCTCTAGGGTAGTCCACTTTTCTACTTGGTTAGCACCATCTTCAACTAGAATATGAAAGATAGCATTAAATTATAAATGAATTTATGAATGCCTGCTTAAAAATGAATTAAGTTTACCCATAAACTTGTCAATAAATTCACCAAATTTAAAACTAATAGTATAGTTGTAATGACGCAGGAATTCCTGTGCGAGAAATGTATTAACGGTCGTATAATCAGAATCAAGTGGGACTCGCGTATTGAACACTGTCTCAAACTTATTCCTGCGTCTCGGGAAGAAATCAGCATTATTCTTAAACTTCTTGATGTCTGTGTACCAAACATCCAGCAATACTGTCTTTGATATCACGTCATTCCACCAGCGTTTCTTTTTCTCCCGACTTCGTTCGTGCGCCCTCTCGCCTTCAGTTTTAAATCGATGCATAAATATCTCATTGTTCTTTATAGTTTCGCTTCCATTAATGGTTACCACTTCATATGTAACTATCAAAGTGCTGTCTAAACCCGAGATACGGTCACGAGCCAATTCGAAAAGATTCGGGAAATCAGTGACGATAATGAAGCTTATTTTCTGGTGGGTTTTTACTGCATAAAATGTGGAGTTAATTGTGTTGAGTACATGAAGACCAGTGAAAAATTTAGCTGGGGCTGCAACCAATACTACATCAGACGCTTCTTGCGCTGGAGAGTCAATGATTACTGGAAACTCGTCGTTAAGGCGAATTTCAGTCATCGGCTCAGGCGAAACACAATTTATAATGCGAACTGTGGAGAGCCCGAAGCTGTACTTGCTTAGTATCAATGACAGCAAGAAGTTTACTTCCGGAAACATCGTGTCTTGTTCCGGCAGAATCAACGACTAAAGTGTCGAAAGTGTAAAAGTGTTTCATGTTTTGGGTAGAAAGTAGATACCTATTGCGTCAATGCATAAACTTTAAACAATAAAACAAAAGTTATATAGTTATGGGCCACAGAAAAGTACCAAATTGATATTTTATGGTTTACCTTGTAACTTATTAGATATTTTAAGATCAATACAGGTATAAACCAATTCTGGCTATAGAGTTGTCACTTAAATGTATGCAATTCACAGAAAATAAGTGGTTAAACCAGTGCTTTCCAAACTGTGGGGCGCGCCCCCCAAGGGGGGCGCGAGACTGTTGCAGGGGGGGCACGTAGCTGATTCCAAAATATCATTACGAATACGAAATCATTACGAAATTGCAATATCAGATGAGTGTTTATGAAATTGGATTGTTAGAAAAATTAAGGGGGGCGCAAGAAAAATTTTTTCCAAAGAGGGGGGGCGCAGGTACAAAAAGTTTGGAAAGCACTGGGTTAAACCATCAACTTGCGGAGTTATTAATGATTTTAAAACTGGTTTTAATTAAAGTACAGACATCCTTTTAATTAATTTAATTTCAATCACTTTCAAAATTTTTAATTAACATTTCAAATACAATCATAGTTAGTGCTAACAAATGTGAAAAGATTCATGTTTGCATGCGCATGTAATAGAAATAACGCGCCAGGATGTGTTCAAAAACCAATGCAAATGCTGCACAAGACAAGCCCAAGGCCCAAAGAAGAAAAACTGTAGTTACATGGCCGATGTTCAATTGAATCAGGCGATTATATTCTGGATGCCACTCGGACGACAACCACTGAATCTCATTACGTTGGTATTTCATTATTTTGAAATAATGTACCAAGCCTGAGCTGCACATGACTTTCTTAAACTCATCGTATTCAAAGTAGACATCGAAGAACGTATCAAAATGAAATAATTTGCAATATTTCAGCTCAATTGGCTGTGGATATATCATGTACTTAGATTGGTCAGGGAATGCTTCATGTACGTAATCTAAATTCAGAAAAATTCATAGAATAATTACAGATAACAGTTGTTAATTTACTTACGATAGCCCTCAATATATGCCTTCATATAATAAGTATACAAATTGTCATTGTTAAGTACGTTTAAAGCGTTGAAATATATTATAGATGCATCACGAATATTAAATGAGCCCTAAAACAACAAGTAATAATCACCTAAGAATGAGTGCTAGTCTTAGATTACATTTTCCAAACGTTTACTGGCAAGTGTTGGTAAGAATGTAAGTTCTGGATCATTCTCAATTTCTTCAAATGATTTATACAAGCCTTTATATCTAAACGCATTGAAAGTGATAATACAATAGAATATGTTATGGTTAATGCTTGAAGAAAACTTACTGTGGAGCTATCAATGCGCTAAGGATCTCTGAGGAAAATAGGGTTCCAAAGTATAACATCAACCATAAGGCGAAGAAGAGTATCAGACGAGAAGAATGAGACCTTGGCAGTCTTCGCACTCCTTGGGCGAAGAGCAGTCCAAACATTTCCAGACTGGTCACCGTCCTTTCGGGACCAGCTTGCCAAATGTTTGCGCTTTCTTTGAAGTAAAATAGAAGTCTCAGTAATGTAAATGATAAGACAGTAAGTCCCCATAAATCCCACTTGAACAGGTTCACAAGGCTGAAGTAAACATTTTCATCGATTCTAAGGAAAAGTGCCAATTAAAAATGACAGTCTGATTGTTGATTAAGAGGTAATTACTGGGGCTTAGGTACGATATATCCAATTGAGCAGGAATCGTAAGGAAACGGCTCATGAGTTGTCCACTTTTCAATTTGGTTTGCGCTATCATCGTCTAACAATTAGGAATTAGTAAAAATATAATAAATTAGTTTCAAAGTAATCATTTTTACCAAAAAATTTCAAGAAGGATATATAATCATAGTCAACACGGTAGTTGTAGTGATTAAGAAATTCCTGTGCAAGATATGTATTAACGGTGGTATAAGTAGAATCAAGTGGGACTCGCATTTTGAAATTTGCTTGAAACTTGTTTCTGCGTCGTGGAAATAGATCATTATTGTTCCTAAACTCGTTGGTTTTTGTACACCAAATGTCTAATAATCGTAGATATTCATTATTTCTTTTGCCTCCTTTGTCTTTTCCTCTACTATTTCCTCTTCTTCCTCTTCGTTTTCCTTTACCTTTACTATATCCCCATCTGTCTTTGTTATCATCTTTTTCCTTACGATGACCATATTTTCCTTTGCCACTCCATTTTCTAAATTCGCCACTAGTTTTGAACCGATATAATAGTATTTCATCGTTTTTGATTACTTCTTTTGTAATTATTTTTGTTTCATTTCCTGTTACTTCCTTTTGATACCCAAGAAGTAGAGTGTTATCCAGACCTTGATGATTATCTTCATGCGAATTAAATTCCTCGGTGTTATCAGTAACAATGATGAAACTAATTTTTTGATGAGTTTTCACCTTGTTAAACGTCTTACTGATCAATTTAAAAGCATCTTTAGATTTGCAATAAGCACCATCGGTGGCAACCAAAATTACATCGGACGCTACCTGTTTTTGTGAGTTAATAAGTACAGAAAACTCATCGCTAAGGCGGAGTCCATCCGCGTAATTCGATGAATTACAGTTCAAAATCCGAACTGTGGATACTCCGAAACTGTACTTGCTTATAATCAACGAAATCAAGAAATTTACTTCAGGAAACATCATGTCTTGTCTTGTTACTCCAAAAACCCAAACCAAAATAGCGTTCAATGTTTCAAATCGTCATGGTCATGAGGAATATTAACGTATATCAAAGAAACTTAAAGCAATCGAACAATACGAAACAAAACGTATAATATTTAAGCGAGTTTTCGTTTCCTAGCATCGATAATACATTCGAATACAAACGACAGCAGGGCAAGGCCATGCCCGAACAACAAAATGGCAAAGGGGCTCTTAACATGGGCCAGTTGCAAGTTCTGAGGACCGCTCTGAATGTGGCTGGTTTTATCATGCAACGCCATTTGCATGAGCAGCACATCCATCAAAGCTAAAGCCTGTCGTTCCCAAACGATGGTCAGTCCAGTTTCCCTTGATCGCTGGACAATTCCTTGTAGTTGTTCCGTGTAGGCCGAGTTCTTCCTGAGGACAATGTACGTCTTCCAGATGACAATATCCTCTCTCATTACTTTATATTGGTCAGACGATTCCCCAAATATATCCACCACTGTACTGCCAATAAACTCTTCAAAAAAGTTATAATTAGTAACGACATAAGCAACAATTTAATGAAACATTTACTTGTTTCCCATTCCTTGATAGTAAATGCGTGTTTATATTCCTGATACATCTGATCTGCGTCGAATTCATTATCCACAATACGTACATTTCCATACAATCTTTTGTACAAAGGCTAAAAATCATAAGAGTTAAGACAGTTTACACAAAAAGTAGTGAATTAATACGTGCTTACCCTTGGATCGTAGATTAAGACATCAAAAATGTTCACTTCAGTCACAATTGTTAAGTTATGCTTGTATAAATCTTCAACTGTGTCAATATTATCAATATAACTGCAACAAATAACCAAAACTATGTACTAGTATACTTAAGTTATAGGTTAAGTTTGACTATGTAAAGTTGTTTATACCCACCTGGGGACCACGAGAGTGCTCAAAAGTCTTGAATTAAACATTGCTACAAAGAACAACAAGAGAAACAAAGAAATTAACAACAAACTCCGCACGCCATGAGGAAAGTAAGTATGAAGTAGCGGTTGATTGCAAATTAGACCTAAATATTGCATTGCAGTGATGGAACGCATTTGAGAGGCATACACATATTCTCGAAGTGATATCAAGAGGAATATCAACAAATAAGCAGTGATGAACAACAGCCATAGCTCTGCCGTGAAGGTTTTAAAGACGGACAACCATCCTAGACTCTTCCTGAAAAGGTACCCATTTATTTAACGTTTAAAACTGTTTAAAAGTATGCTTTTTCACTTTGGAACAGGAACAATCACACCAAGGCCGAAGTAGGTGGTGATTATTAAGTCGTAAACGTATTCTGTCAACGAGCCTCCAGGTATTCCACCAGCCAAGGCGTCCAGGGACATCTCAGGTATATCTGTTATCAATCCTCCGAAGATTCCATCTCCTGTAAAGTTGTCGAAAACATTTCCAATGTTTCCTTTGTAAACGCTGTCGTTGGCCGACGAAACATACGTTAGATTGTAGTAAGTTATAAATTCACGAAGCATATGATATTCTGTTCCAACTTCATAATCTGTCAGACATTTAAGAAGATTCTTGACTACAAGGAATGTTTTGTTTCAAGAAAGTTTACCTTCTAAGACGTAGGGTAAACCAGAAGACAAAACAACTTTAAAAAGTCTGCCTTGTTGGTTGGTGATTTTATCCGGAAGAAAACCGCGAACTACCGGGAAGATTTCTGACTTTTCTTCAGAAAAACTCCTATTGCAGGCGTAGAAAGTATTTAGTAAAATAGGATCGCTGTTATTTTCCATTCCTATATACTTGTGAGTGTAAATCTTGTACATTTCATTCCTCCCTTCAACATTCTTATCAACAATGCGATGTAAATCATTTTTGTATTCGTCTTCCAGGGTTAACTCTTCTTTGACAATCACAATTAAATCCCGGATGTAATGTAACACCTTGGAATTAAAAAACTCATCAAGTTCGTTTGGATTTAAGACAACTATGTATCTTCGACGATTATACCCGCCTCTACGGCCACTGATTACTTGAATTTTCCGTTCAAACACCAGTAAAGTGGCTGCCATGTAATCGCAAAAGATTACAAAGTCTTTGCATTGTCTCTTACGGTCTAAGGTAAGTCGCCAATTCTGAGATTCACTACGTAGGTATACTGGAAAGTCCTGAATGGCAATTTGCGAATCGATATACGTCAGATTATTTGCATCCGTTGTCGTTTGATAATAATTTAAATGACAATACGTATTATTGAAGTTAAGTCGTATAATAATATTCAAGAGATAACTAAGATTCAACATATTTATTGCTACTGCAAACTAAAAGTTTGTTGTTGAAGTCAGTCTTATAAATAGCGATTTTAAAGGACAAAAAGCAGGTGCTAGTAGATTAATGTCCAGCCAGTATTAACTTATTTTCTAACTGGATTTGTTTACGAGAAGTTATTAAAGATAATGTGTGTTATTATTCAAGTGCTAGGATAACAGTAATTTAAAATTTGATCAATATTTATTTTAAACGCTTTTACTTGAGTTTTACATACATATTTGTTAAGTTCAATGGCGTAGCCCAGGCACTTTCGAGCGGATTTCTGTTTTTTATTTGATGTTTTAAAGAGATAAACTCTTATTATACTAGTACTTATTCAGTAGTAGATATTAATACATAATTGTATAGCATTCGTTAATGTGACTTCTTGCTAATTACAAAATTAACATGACTGCAGCATAATATAATTACAAAGCAATGATAATTGCAGATTTTCAACGAATATTAGCAATTAAAACCACAGCGTACTTAGTTCTCACAATTAATTGGTTTAATAAATTAGTTATTAATCGGTTCTTATAAAATAATAGCACACAAAAAGAAATTATTACTTGTTAGATTCATTTCAAAGAGTGAGCGCACTTAAGCTGAAAATGTTTAAACAAAGCATGATCTACAAAACGTTGTTTTATGGATACCAGTCTCATGGAAATAAAATACGCAATGTATTTTTGTATTTTCTTTTTGTCTATTCAACTTGGGGTGTTGCGGTTGGCGAAACTGGATATCTTATTAAGCTTACAAGTAAGAAGACTTGGTCATATGTACATACTTTCAACAAGAAAATATTACGTTTATGCATTTGTTATTCAGTGGAAAAGGCACCATTTTCTCTTATGGTATTTAATCTGGCGGTTGTTACATCTACTACTTGCGGTGTCTTTGTTTTAATAAGTATACGCTTAATTGCAAGCAGAATGGCAATAAGCATGTACCAACTAGATAACAACCCGTATTTGGAAGATTCTAAGACTCGTTTGCAAGAACTACTTCGCTTTGCTCTCCGCGTCTTCTATTTGCTTGAGATAACATTTTTTACAACGTTTACACTGTACTTGTTTTATGTTGAACTGCAAGACTGCACAAATGCATTGGACAAATACGAATGTGGAATGTTTGTCCCTCAAGTATGGAGGGTGTTTTGCTAAGAGTATAACATGTTTTCTAACATATACGCTCTTTTAGTGGTACGGGGAGTTGTTTCCTGTGTATGAACGACCCTATCGCGACCTACTAAATATTCATTGTTACACAGGATTGTGCTATTTTGTATTCGGATCTACCGATTGCATGGTACTATTACTAATAATGGCTTTATACTTAGAGATTGCGATTGATTCCCTCTGTAAGCAATTGGAGCAATTGAGAACTATTAATAATTGCGAGACTAGATATCAGCATTTCTTGAAGATTTATCACGCACATATATTTGCTATCGAGTGAGTATCACTTGCAAAATATATCGGTGTAATGCAAAAATGCTTTACTATAGAACGTGGGAGAACTTCACTGACCAATATAAAGGGCGCATGTTATTAATAATGCTTGTTGCAATACCAATTATTAGTTTAATTGTAATAAGCAATATTGAGGTAACAATATGTATTAATACCTTACGCCAAAGACATACAATTAATTAAATTCTTTGTTATAGGATTTTTTATTTCCATCGGTTGCGCATGGAAGCATATATATGATAATGATAACTGCATGTGGAATTGTTGGTGATAGAGTATTAGATGCGGTAGGTTTTTAAACACAATTTTCAACGCATCCAACTAATTATTTTTAATCATTTAGAATGAAAAGCTGCGTATGGCAATATTTCATTCAATACCATGGGAAGGTGATAGGCGATTGGCTTCAAGTATGATGATTATGAATCAAAGATGCTTAGCATCGCTCAGTTTTCCAGTTGGAGGCTATGGCGTGTTTTCAAAAGAACTGGTTTTACAAGTAAGATGATTTTGATATTTTAATAGAATTGATACATTATGTATGTAATTATGTCTTTCTAGTTCGTGAAGATGATTTATTCTATTGTTATGCTATATCTGAACGAATCATTTAATTCGTCGGAATAGTTTCACCCAATTTACTAATAAGAACCACAAGTTTGAAAACTTATAGTGCACTATAGTGGAACCACTTTCTTGGAAATAATTCAAAACACCAATGCATTTATTTACTATAAGAATAATATAATAATATAAACATAGTGGTTAAAAGTAAAGTTATAACGCTCCTACACGAAGTTTACAATGACTTAGCGGCAGTGTTGATGGTCTCCCGGACAGGGGTCCTATTCGATAGATTGTAGTTCACTATGATTGCAGATTCCTGGAAATGAAGTTCTCCTATTAATCCAAAGATGGCAATAGCGCTCCCAGTCTGTTGGTAAGAAAGATCGGGAATGGGAGTCAGTCTCTAGCGGACCACAGAGCTGGCCGGTCGAGCTTTGACGGGGCGGGTGGGCTAACAGTAACTGTCTTAAAGGAACGATTCGCAAAAATTAAAAATGAACTTTGAACTCTACTTTTATTTCTTTATTTTATTTCCTTTTCCTCCTTTTACCATCCTCTGGAGACCTCCTCGGTGTTCTCCAGAGGCACTTACTGCTGCCGCGAGGCTCTGGCACTTCGAAATTTCTCACAAAGTGCCATCGCCCCGGCCGGGATTCGAACCCGGAACCTTTCGCTCAGTAGACATGTACTCTACCATTGAGCTACAAAACGCTTGGAAACTACCTGTAAAATGTAAAATATAACCCAACAATTACCGAAGCAGACGTAAAAGTCAACATCTCACAACTCCTAATGCATTAAATCACAAGTTATTTGAGATTGTATATAAACAAATGTAAAGCAGTATTGACTACATAACTTTTATTTATATACTTCAGGCAAGAACAGATTTAGAAACTTACAATTATTAACGTGTTGCGTCGTTGTTCGAACAAACTCAAAGCAATAAAACGAAAAGTATGAAACTTAAGCGAATTTTCGCGTTTTAGCACCGACAATACAATAAAACAACAAAAGTTACAATAATTTCTTACAGATAATAAGAAATAATGTAAGTGTACTTCTAAACTTTTGAAAAATTCTAAGTGTAAGTTAGGCAACTAAACGCACATGATGCAAGAATGACCCAGCCTGACCGCACATATTATCGTCGTGTTTACATCTGAATCATACATGATTCGCCTTGTTATTTACGACTTAAACTCGTCTGTTTCGCACTCATATCGCTGAAACTGTAGTGCCAGTCTTTGCAATGGAGTTAAATGTGAAATTAATACTGTTATCTTCGTTAGTTCTGTTAATCTGCATAGAAAAAGGTACGTTGCATCTTTAGTAACCTCCAAACCTCACCCAGTTCTTGTGCTTTCTCTGCAGGCCTCTCCATCAAGTGCTGGGATTGTCGATCAGACGCCGACCCGAAATGTTCTGACCCTTTCGATAATACGACTTTCGCAATCACTGATTGCAGCCAGCAAAAGTTGCACTTTCTGCCAGATGCCCGCTCAACAATGTGCAGAAAAATCCGACAAAAGAGTAAGTTTCTCTAAAGTTTCTAATGCTGCATTCCTATAATAACATAAATCATTGCAGTTCATGGTGTTTGGCGATACATACGAACCTGCGCGTACCTAGGAGAGCCTGGAATTGCAGGAGATGAACGATTTTGCTTGATGAGAACTGGCACGTATAATATTTTCATGGAGTATTGTACCTGCAACAGTAAAGATGGATGTAATACTAGTAGTCATGTACAAATATCCCCAATTTTCATCACTCTTGCTGCCATTTTAGCAAGTGTAGGACTTTATCGACGAATATTTTGAATTATTGTTGTTTATTTCATAAGCTGACTGAACAACGTCCGTCCAAAGAGAGTAAATATGTACTGTAACCAGAAAACGTGCCTTTTAGTACTTGCACTGACAAAGAGATTCACTCACTTAATAAGTTGCGCCATGAAATGTTTTATGATATTTGTATTTTTATAAATAAATATTTGTAAAAGACGTAGAATAGATCTTTATCATATTAGGTGAACCTCTTGAAAACTTGCGCAAACCACTTGAAAGAAATCACATAAAAGTAAGGAAACAGCAAGTGTTACTATAAAATCCCATACATTATCACCAAAAACATGAATAATCCAGTTCACTCCACACAAGCATGTTATCTCCGAGAATCCTTCAGTGCTTCGTCGCTTTGCTTATGCTCCTTCAGGTAAGTTAACCACAAAAACAACAACAACCAACTTATCCATGTTTAAACCTTCAGTTGTCCCTATGCGAAGGGACCCTTAACACCACAGATGCAGATGTACAGTATGAAATCTTTAAATTGATAAAACAAGTGGAGAAATTGCTTGACAAGTTCGACAAGCAACTGGTAGCTGTTAGGGATGAAGTTTCAACGCATTTCCACGCAGCACACGCGCAAAACACAGCAGAAAACCTTAAACAACTTGTGGAAATGGCAAAATTAAAGGAAAAAGTAGTAGAGAAACGCAGCGAACTAAGGAATATAAGTATCTTCATTGACGTGGCGTATTGCCAGGAATATTTCGACGCAAAAGTGCAATACGCCCTTGATGCGCATAACGATTTAGTCCGATTGACTGCCAATAGTTTCTTCAATCACCATTTCGGTATGATTTTCCGCACGAAAGATATCGCTGACCAAATATTCAAACAAGTCCAGTCTGCAAAGTTAGAAGCGTTTGAATGCGAAGAAAATGACGCTAAATGCCTGGAAAGTGCGCGTTTAAAGATAAAACAGATCACTCTCAACGTGGATAAGAACATAACGGCCATCATGGACCGAATTGTGGCGAATTTACCCGAAAGGAAAGAGAAACTCCTTGTGAACGTCAAAAATATATCAAAAAGCTGCACCCAGGAAATGAAAAACCACTACTGGAAGTTTGAAATTTGCGAGGCCGGTTTTGAAACGATGGACTTCCAGTAATTAAACAAAATAATTTGTTTATTCTGTACCCCTGAATGTCCTTTGTTAGTTTCTTAGGACATGTTCCTAATAAACGTTAATACTTTGGCTTCGAGTGCAAACAAGTGGTCGTCTTTGACTTCGGGCGCAATTTCTCGCATGGCTGTCGCCAGATTACAAACGTACTCGATGTTCGTGCCGCTTTGGCCCACTGCGCTCACTATTTCTTGAGCAATTGCGTCTAATTCAGCCGCGCCAGCGTAGTTATCATTATCGGTGGTGGCCACATAGATGACAATGTCAAATGGCTCTCTGGATTTGTCTCTGGGATGAAAGAGAACTTTGCATCTGGAGTAACCACCTTTCTCCCTGTAGTCCAGATGATTCACTACCGACTCAATATCCTCCGTTCTGATCTTATACGCAATGCCCCAAACTTCCTCCTACGCTTACAAACAATCAATTACTACATTGACAAGTTCTTTGTCAAGTTCTTACATCATCTTCGGATTTTATCAACGTGACGACTCTCCCAGGCTAAAAAACGCACAATTATCACATGAATACCTCCCACAAAGGCATACCTTTTCCGGAATTCCGCGATGATCCGGACTGTGCTGATAAAACCGACGCTGGAAACCCTTAACATGCCCTACAAGCTTCTCCTCATAGGGAAAATCAACCTTCCAGATGAGAGATCCATACCCAAAAACCCACATGGTTGAAGAATTTGAAGCGATATTGTCATAGATAACGTTAACTAGCGCATAGCGACTATTATCACAGGATTTTCATCGTAATTTTCTGATAATTTGCAGCATTTGTTCGATGACAACACAACACAACACTACTTAGCAGAGCTTAACCATAAAATTAAATTGGCGGATGAGTGTATGGTTGCCTATAGTCAGCCTCAGAGCGCGAATAAATATTTCAAAACTTAATTAATTATCGCTGTTTAGATTGGTTTCTGATACAATTGCGCGTGCAAATGAATAAATGAATAAGTAACGATGTTAATTTCAGCGTGCGTGTTTAAAGAGAAGAAGTAATCTGTAAACAAACAAGAAAAACTGAAATAGCTAGAGGTGACATTCATTCATTTGCTTTTGTTTGTTTGCACCATGCACCAAAATGTCACTGACTGCAGGGGATGCACGTCGTGTCGGCTGAATGCGCTGAATGGACGCCTCATTAGTGATGATAATATCGTATGCTCATCATATGTTTATTCACACTCGTTTCGCCCTTGCATTGCGCGAGCACAAACTCCAAGAAAGTAAATGTTCATGCGAATGAATACATGAAATGAAAGCATTGCTTTCAAAGAATACGCAATATTTGCACGATAATTAATCGCATTGCATTGATCATACACAATTCAATAGCAAAGCAGAGCAGCCAAGAGAAGAGGAGCAGAGAAGAGAATCAAACAAAAGCCATTTAAGAATATAATTAGCCCACGTGCAAAAATTGACACCAGCACCAACGCCGCGCGCGGCCCTGGCATTAGCATTATAGGGCCGCATGCATAGGGCTTTAATGAATACTCTCTATTCATGAACATCAATAAATCCTTCGCAGTCAGCAAGCAGCGCGACAAACAGCAATTTGCCACGCGATGCAATTATACCACCTCTAATGCTCACAAAAACCTGACAAAGTCCACCCCAACCCCGTCCACTACACCGAGTCTGGGCCAGTCTGGATAATATTTTTCGATAGATTTACAGATTGTGTCCTGGGTGCGTAATTACAGCTGTCAGCCGAATGAATTTTGATGAAGTGATAACAAGTGATACTCCTAGTCATAGTCAGAGTTACAGTTCCAGTTCCGGTTAGTCAGCAGCAACACAACAGCGAACAGCTTGAATTGCTTCTGTTGGTGATAGCTTGATATCCGCCGAGTGATTGACATAACGAATGCAATTTTGCTTGTGTCAACAGACAGACTCCGGCAGAAGGATGTTAGTTCGCCGTCGTCAGGCGAGTTGTAACGGAATGAGATGCTATTGATTTTTCGCTAAAATTTTAATTTTCTCTAATAATAGAAGAGAAGGAAGCCATCAGGTTGCATCAGATAATAGCACAGCACACCACCACCACCGCACCGCCACTGGGCCGATGAATCGCTAACTGTTGGTCGTTTTTTATCGAACGTCAGTACAGCAAGCGATTTTATCCCATGAACGGACACGGACACCATGTGTATGCGTGTTGATTAAAGTTTGGTGGTCAGGGAATATTGTAATTATTCACATGCTGCATGCATGCATGGAAATAACAATTACGAGACGTAAACGCGGACGTGGACGGGTCGCGGACGTGAAGTCGTTTGACAGTGATTGATTGCTAATTGATTTCGTAAAAACTGGTGGTTAACGCAAGCCGAACAGAACAAAACTTTGTTTGCTCAGGAGTTGGTTCGGTTTCCAAGGTGAAAACATACCTGAGTCGCTGACTGTGCATCGATTTCCTCTTCGTTCCGCTGATTTCCTGTGAAAAAAAGAAGAAGAACTGTATTTATATATCTTAACAGTCCCGTTAAGGACTCCCAAAAATTGCCGTAGCGGCCGGTATTTCACGGCCTCATGGCGGGGTATTGGTTAAAGTTTTCAACTAGCAATAATCGCACCTCGGTTGTACCTCATTGGTTACGATATCGCCTCTGCGCAAAGCTACCGACTTACACTACCTGTCCGCGTCTCGTAGGTACAAGGTACTTTCATTCTTACAGAATTATATTCACGCCATCTGTTGATTTGTCTCAATTGTACTTTACGAACAATATATAATAATAAATACGAGCAGAATAGCAAATAAA